>JABCKH010000163.1:0-31480 GCA_018851285.1 Lyophyllum semitale | reverse complement strand
TTGGTGTATGTAATTTCTTTTTTTGACCAGGTCAATTTGGCAGTTGTTCAAACTAAGCGGTGGCTAAGTGAACGGCACCATAGATTAGACTAAGTAATCCTTGTTTATCTTCGAGTCCCGGGCGTCGCCTACCTTGAATTCGTGAAATTATAACCTGCAGGGACGGTTGTGATCTTTCTGGCCCCCACAAAACATGACCACGATGCTGAACGAATATGCATGGACGACGGACGACTCTTCTATCAGAAGAGGCCCACCAGTGCCTGCAGGTATCACGGACCGGCTCTCGGGCCGACGGCGACTCCTGTATGGGCGACCTCTGTATAGCGACCTACATAGAGATCAGAAGTTCTAATAAAAGTACCCTCTCAGATGAGAATTTGGGGTACATACTGGCCTGTACCGGCAAGCACCTCAAGTTGAGTCAGGAGCACGCTTGTCCCATGTCCCATGTCCCACGACTTGATGCATACTGTCAATTAGCCCTGTGTGTTGAAGATATATGTACTACAACAAGTACAACTCGAGGCAGCTAGAGATAGCCCGCGTCGGTCAAGGTGACCCATGTATGCATGAGTGCCTGGATGTTGTATTCGGCTTTTTTTGTTCACAGTGCGGTGGACGGCGGTGGACGGCGATGGACGTATGGTAACGAGAAAACCCCGAGGCGGCTTTGAGATAGCCCGTGAGGGTTAAGTCGGTGACTCGTGGTCGTTGCAGATTCCGGATCCTTGATGAGTTTGTGAGATGAATTCGGTGCGCGCTGTTGGAACTTGGCACGGACTTGGCGTATGTGATAGCTCAGGCTAGAAGCGCGCCTCATGCAGCAGTGGAACCGGCGGCTAGGTTATCTAGGTCGGTTTTGTGGCGGTTAATGCTCTTTGTGGCATGGTTTAGGTTACGCTGAGCTGCAAGTGCCCTCCGAAGACGGCCGTTCAGGAACTTTCGCAATTTCAAATTACTTGTTTCTGCACGGATCAAGTCCAAGTGCGATCATCGCTTCGGGAAGCCCATCAGCGCACTTTAACTTGTTCCTCTGGGAAATCTGGGTGTGAAGGTCGAGGGATCTGCGAGAGCCAGCGTCGACGTTAGTAGATTAGACGAAGATGCGAACACCTATGGTACGGCTCACTTACCCACCACCTCACCGTGGCAAGTGCCCAAAAGAAAAAATCCCCTCCAATGACCAGTGATGGCCTTGAAAGACGTAGTTTTAGCACTCTAAAGTACTTGGATAGAGGAATATGGCGGGCAAAAAATTAATGTCGACTCTGATGATCAGACGGTAGATGGATGCTCACCGAAATAGACCCAAATGGCCACCTGCGATGCACAATTTCATGTTCGAATTTTTGCCCTAAATAAAAATCCAATCAACGCATCATAGACAACGTAGCAGCAGCTTTCTACCGTAGATTATCATTTGTGCCAATTTGAGCCAAGGATCTTCTCCCTAACTTCGTCAGTTTCGATGCAATCAAAAATCCGTCTGGTAGGATTGCTCCTCTCATCAAATGGAGCACTTTTGTCAGAGGAATAAAAAATCTAATGGTTTTTGGGCGAGCCTGACCACTTGTCACGTTGAGGCGGTGGGTAAGTGAACCGCACCATACGATGTCATCATGTCAGTGCCAACGACTTGAAGACTTAGGATCCGAGTTCGAACTTAGCGAACATATTTGAAATGGCATTGACGCCTCCGCCGGTTCTGTGGCATAAGTATATCAATATTGCTACCATTTAGTTGAAAGGGAGGTACCGTCCAACTGTTCTTTTCCCTTCTGAATCCTCCGTACGCCTTCATGTTGGACTCGTATGAAAGAGTATAAGGACGCCGCATGGCGCGTTCTACGCGTATCACTCATTGTTCTTCTCTGACGCAGTGAAAGGCAGTGGAGGGCCAAGATTCATGAAGCAGCGCGGTGTCCTTAACGGGAGGAAAACGTTTGATAGAAAGAACATGCAAAATGACCGATATTGTTTTGGTACATGATGGATCTTGGGGTTCGGGTTTTATGCAGCTAGTTAAGACCTGGTCGCCTTTTTATATAGCGCAGGCCACTGACTCACAAGCGATGCAGGGGCTGTGTAGGCTGAGACTCAGGCAGGTTGACCGTTCAAGACGACGTTGAGAGTTTTCCGGTCCCGTGACCTATCATCAAGAACACGTGTTTCCAGAATGATTTTCGTGCCGCTATCCTCGAGGCTCTCATCAAGCCATACTGGCGCCATCGCTCCCTCGCTGTCCTTACATACATAAAGCTCAATCCCAGTGAGCATCGGTGCACCGCACATTCATTTCATGACATCCGTCCCTGCCACTGAATTCGTCTACGACCCCACCCTCCCAGAACACCAGCCCTGGTGTGTCGAGGCACCGCCCACCCGGAACCGCATGATCCTGATCGACCTCACCGTCGATATCCCGGAGTCCAGCTCCAAGGCCCTACCGCCGGACGAACCGGAGACGAAGCCGAAGGCGCGATGGAAGACCCTTGAGTTTAGGATATACACGGCCGTGGCGTGTGTCGTGCTGCCGATCATGGCCTGGATACCTATTTCTTTGAGTCAATGTACGTCGCTATCTCTCGGAAGTATGTTTTCTTACTCATCAAGTGTGCGCAGCATGGAACCCTAACTACGAGCAGTTTGAGGGACGGCTCTCCCCGGGGTGGATCCCGTTCCGCAAAGTGGTATGTACGGACACCTGCGCATCGTGGAGGCTGGGACGCGTGCTAACGGTGCTCAGGACAACAGTGACGCCCAGTACCGCGGCTTCCGCAACAACTTCTTGCTCCTCACGCTCCTCGCCAACGCGTACCTCTTCATCAAGTTTATATGGGTGAATGTCGCCACCTCGCCGCCCCCGAACAACTTGTACCTCATACGGTATAATCTTGTGTGCTCGGCGCTTTTCCTGCTCGGCATGCATGGCACGAGTTTCTTGAAGATCCTGGCGATCTTGAGTGTGAATTTCGTGATAGCGCGGGCGTGCCGTGGGTCAAAGGTCGGGCCGGTGTTGACTTGGGTGTTTAATGGGGCGGTTCTGTTCGCGAATGATAGATATAATGGGTATCGGTTTGGGGACGTTTTGCCTTCGTTGGCTGCACTAGTATGGGTTTACTTTAACGTCGACTGTCGTCTGTCGAGGACTGACGGATACTTAGGACTCCTATCAAGGCGCTTACGGGCGGTGGCATATCATGTTTAACCTGACCATGTTACGACTCGTGTCATTTAACATGGACTTCTATTGGGCGTGCAACGCTTCGGATTTTCAAGAAGTGAGTGGGATCATGTTCCGTCGTCTGGCAACTTCAATAAACAACTACATTTCTATAGTACCGGTACAAGAGGACTACGACGCACAGAGAGCGTCAAGCAAGCCATCCAAAAGACATGTATTCATTTATTAATTACATATCATATATTCTATACCCCCCGCTCTACATCGCCGGTCCGATCATGACTTTCAACGACTATCTCTCGCAGGTGAGTCTACATTTCACACCATCTCCTGACGAGCCCGGGCTGAGCCACTCCAGCACCGGCGGCCCATGCACATCTACGGGCGCACGGCCTTGCTCTACTTCATACGCCTCCTCGCGTCGCTGTTCACGATGGAGCTCATCCTCCACTTCATGTATGTTGTGGCTATCAAGGACAGCAAGGCCTGGGAAGGGAACACCCCCGCGCAGATCAGCATGATCGGCTTCTGGAATCTCATCATCGTCTGGCTTAAGGTTCGCTAGCTCCTATCATAGGTCGAGGACGCTGATGAAACTGACCTCGGTTGTGGCAGCTCTTGATACCCTGGCGCTTCTTCCGCTTGTGGGCGATCATGGACGGGATAGAGGTGCCAGAGAACATGGTGCGGTGCATGGCGAATAACTACTCCACGCTCGGTTTCTGGAGGAGCTGGCACCGGAGCTACAACCTTTGGATAATCCGGTGGGTCCCTGTATTCCTTTGTGTGCTTATTTTTCTTGAGCTGCGGTCTCAATCAAGGTATATTTATATCCCGCTGGGCGGCGCTCGCCGGCTTCTTCTGAACACGACGCTGGTCTTTACGTTTGTCGCGCTATGGCACGACCTCACGTTCCGCCTCCTTGCGTGGGGCTGGCTCGTGAGCTTGTTCATCCTGCCAGAGGTCGTCGCGATGTACCTCTTCCCCGCTTCTCAGGTATGTGTGTCCGTGTATTTCCCATTCCCAGCGCGTGCCTTATCATCATCATGGCTCCCTTCCCGGAACCTCAATCAATCTTTTGACACCCCTGCTTGGTCCCTGCCCTTCTTTTTTCCTCGCTGGCTCCTTTTTTTTAATGGTTTACGCGGTCGCAAGTACGGAAGCAAATGGTGGTATCGACACGTATGCGCGCTGGGTGCGGTGCTGAATATCGTCATGATGATGGGTGCGAACCTCGTCGGGTTTGTTATTGGGACGGACGGAGTGCAGTTTTTCGTAAGACAACTGTTCGGTACGATAGAAGGTGCGGGCCCCATAGAAATTGCTTCCGCGTTTGTTATTTGTCTGACCCGACTCGTTGTGTTTTGCAGGGCTGGTGTTCGTTGTCGCAGTTTGCGGATGTCTATTTGTTGGTGTGCAACTCATGTTCGAGTACCGGTGCGTAGGCGCATCAGTTATTACGTGTTGCGATTGCCGGGCTAATTTAAGTTTTGCTTGCTCGGTTCTATAGAGAAGAGGAGAAACGGAGGGGGATATACCGTCGTTGCTAGCAGTACTAGTGGTGCACTGTAGCTGTATCGTAGTATACTCGCGATTTGATTCCGCTTTCCCTGTTGAAAGGGTAGCTAGGCATCTAATAGATAATTGAGTTCGAGGGTGCGTACCAAGTTGCTGGCAAAATCGAGGGTCGGGTCCGTGCAGATCTGTGATGCTGACTGATGGGCTGGTCCGGTACGATCTGACCGTCAACTTGGGTTTTGCGTCCGCTTGGATTTGATCGATCAGTGTCGATCTACAATGTACGTATTGTTAACTGAGACATGTAGCTCCTGAACACTCTCAATAATTGAGAATGAGGAGAGGACTTGGGAACACTGCAGCAACGTACGCTGCTCATCATGGCCGAAGGCGCCCGCAGTCGGTGAATCACAAGGGCCGCATCAGAATCCTAGGAACCGTCTGTCGATCCATTTGGTACGCATCGCAACGGCGATCTTGTCTGATCTAGGGGTCGTTTTGTTCACAAAATGTTATCCTGCACGTGTATGGGAGGCACTTCTTCGACGCTAAACTTGAAGAATGAAATTCGCTACCGACCTTCCCATGCCTTAGATCGCTTTAATTGAAGTATTACCAGCCGACGTGCGCTGCCCTTGCTCTTGCATTTTGCATCCGCCCTCATTTCCTCCATTTTTCTAACGACCCCTCTTCTAACGACTCCCCATGGTACAGTGGTAGTGTTGTTTGTTCTCTCATAGCATCCAATGATGTCTTCTCTTAGGAATTCCAAGCGCAAGCACCCCCAAAACAGGCGAGCCTCGTCATCGAGTTTGTGATTGTCGGCGGCGGCCTTGCAGGCCTCGCGTGTGCCGTCGCGCTGCGGCGAGTGGGGCACAAAGTCCTCGTACTAGAGGCAGATGCATCCATCAACACACAAGTGAATTTTCTCAGTCTGCATGTGCATTTCTTGTGTTTACTATCTCTCTCTATCGAAGAACTCGGGCGGCGTGCGATTTGCGCCAAATCTCGCAAAGATTCTGTACCACTGGGGCCTCGCCGAGCAGCTGCAGCAAGTGGCACTCAAGTCGCAAGCCATCGATCTCGTGCTCTGTAAGCATTCCGGGACCCCTCTACTGAACAGCAGGCTCACAACGATACCACCCTTCCAGTTGAAACGGGCGAAGTGCTTGGACGACACGTGTGGGACCAACTGATGTTGAAGGAGGCACGGGGCGAGTTTATCTTCGCACATGTACGGCGCCGTTTCCGATTCGTACCAGCTCGGCCACTTACCTTCCATGTTATGTAGTATGCCGATATCCGCAAGCTGCTATACGACACCGCCATCGAACATGGCGCGCAAGTCCGCTTCGGCGCGCGGGTGTCGACGATCGACCCGGCGGCGCGTAGCATAACACTTGTCGGCGGGGAGGTCATTCATGCGGACGTCATAGTCGGGGCGGACGGGCCGTGTGGGAAGTCGCGCCAACTGATGGACGCGGAGGAGCCCGAGCCTGAATCGCACAACTTTAACCTATACAGGTGTGTAATTTGTTCTGCTTTCGTACGATGCGCGCACGGCTGAACACGGATCTCCAGCACAACTGTGCCCAAGGCGGCGATCCTGGCAGACCCAGAACTCCGGGGCCTCTACGAACGGGAATACGTACGTGGTGTTGTGCTCCCCTTTCATCTATCTTCACCGTTGATGCTTCGAAATACAGACATCAATGTCAGCGTGGTTCGGTAATGGGCGATTAGCACTCGGTATCCCACTCGTAAGTCTTTCCCCCTTCTTCTACAGACGCACACACACACTAACATCCATATCCATGCAGGGCGGCCAAGAAGACTTCGCGCTGAATGTATATGGGGCTGCCGACGGGAAGGAGAGTCGATGGGAAGACGAAGCCCCGATCAAGGGTCTGCGGAAGATCCTGGAATCCTCTGAGTCGAAGTAAGGAAATACCCATTGTCACATGTTCTCGACCGATCTGACCATCCTAGGCTGCGTAAACTTGGCGCGCTCGCCCGACCGCCGAGCTGCGTTGCGGTGAAGGATTACCACGATCTCGAGAACTGGGTGCACGAGAGCGGGCGCATGGTCGTCATCGGCGAGGCTGCCCACCCCATGCCGGTGAGTTTTTGCCCCCCCCCGGCACTACTGCTTTCTTCAATTGTCCTGACACCTGCTCTTTTAGGCTGGCGCGATCCAGCAGACGGCGATGGCGGTAGAGGACGGCGCGGTCTTAGGGAAGCTTTTCTCTCACCTTCGTGCGGAGGACCAGATTAGCAACTTCCTCTACGCGTTCGA
The DNA here is from genome assembly GCA_018851285.1 of Lyophyllum semitale. Lineage (NCBI taxonomy): Eukaryota > Fungi > Basidiomycota > Agaricomycetes > Agaricales > Lyophyllaceae > Lyophyllum > Lyophyllum semitale. The sequence goes on along the minus strand of JABCKH010000163.1, from coordinate 24,479 downwards.
GGACCTACGACAGAAGCGCTGCTCTGCGATCCAAAAGAAAGAATTCGGGGATATTCACTTCATGAGTGTGCCTCCGGGGGACTTCCAGCAGGGCCGTGATGACACGCTGCGCGCGAAGCGGGATGCGGGGTTGAACGTGCTAGACCCTACACCAGACAGCGAGTCGCCGCAGGAGTGGTCGGAGATCAAGGACATATTCGGATATGATGCGGAGGACGAGGCGGATAATTGGTGGCAGGAGTGGGGATTACTGAAGGAGCATGCAGTCGGGAGGGAGGTGGGTGGGGAGCCGTTGGGTAATGTAGTTGTGGAGCACCAGGTGGGCGCATAACCCCTCGTTCCGTAAACCAACAAGTTTTATATTTACTCGAACTTCGAAGGCATCGACTGGTAAGAAGTTTTCGGCGAGAGCATCAAGACTCTTTGGGAACAGCAACGTCTAGGGTCAGGATGTTGATATATCCTTACGGTTATTGCATACCGGCACTTTTTACGAACGGATCACGCCAATCTTTCTTCACATACCAGAGTACATACCTCACTTATCTTGCAGATAACCATCGTCATATCGTCATACCATATGTACAATAATAGCATGCCAGACAAGTAAATATATATGCACTACATACCTACATAGTATTCCAACCATCATCTCACTGCTCCTCCCCCGGTGCTTCCTCCGTAAACTGACGAGAAATCCTCTTTGAATCGTGATCGGGGTTCATCAGGCCGTGCTCTGGGAGGGGGTATCATTAACGGCACCATCTGATCTGAGTCTTGCTGACCTGGAACTATCTCCGGCACACGGTCATGGCCACGGTCTCGACTTGGACTGCGATGGCGCTCACGGTCACGACGCTTCCCATCAACAGAGCGGTCGCGGTCGCGGTCCCGCTGCCGCCGCTCCCGGCGCGGCTTCTCCTCGTCAGACGCCTCGTTGTTGGGGTATGGGATGAAGGTGGGGCTCAGCGCTATTGGCGGCGGTGCCATCAGCTGCTGGGAGGAATGCTCCGCGCTGCCCTCTGCATGCTCCCCCTCCTCGCGGTGGCTGCGTTCTCGACGGCGGTCTTCCCGGTTTCGATCATCGCGCGGGCGGTCCTCCCGGCGACGCTTGTCTTCGTAGTAGCGGTCGTCACGCTCCCGGGGGCGGTCACTCCGCCTGCTCTCCTTCTCCTTGTAGTACCGGTCGTCCCGGTCGCGCTCCCGGTAGCGGTCTCTGTCTCTGTCTCTGTCTCTGTCTCCCCTGTCCCGATCCCTATCCCGGTCTCGGTCTCGGTCTCGGTCTCGGTCTCGGTCGTTGTACTTGTCTTTCTCTCTGTAACGGTCGCGGTCTTCTCGACGCCGCCCTTCTTTGTCATAGTAATAACGATCATCCCGCCGCCGCCGGTCGTCGTAGTACTTGTCATCGCGGTAGTCTTTGCGTCGGTCCTCCCGACGGCGGTCGTCGCGAGGGCGGTCGTATTCCTCTTCCTCAGGGACTTTGTCGTATTTATCGTATTTCGACCGATCCTGGGTGGTGGGTGTAAATATGTAATTTGATGATGGGATGGTATAGAATGACTTGCCTTGCGAGGACGGTGTGACGTACTGCTCTCCCTTGAAACCTCTGCGACTTCGAGAGGTAATTCTTCTGGGCGATGACGAGTGGTGTTCTTTTTTGATAGAATTAGTAAAGCTAGTTAATTGTTACATTATTCTTACTTTTCTTGACGAATGGCGTTCTTCCCTCACGGACCCGTGATTCTCTGGAGGAGGGGCTGGGAATGGAACAGGCCCGGGATCTTGTAAGGCAGTAGATGGTCCACGGCGATGAGTGGGTTCTCGTCGGAGAGATGTGCTATGCTGAGAGGCACCATGAGATATCCAATCGGTAGAACGTATCGAGCGGAACCGTACATGGACAGAAGGTGCCTGCTCTGGTCTGAACTCATCCTGATGGGTCGAGGACTGGTGATGGGATGAGGATGGACCGCTTCGGTCGAGCCTTATGCCATCAAAGGCTGCCTGGGAGGCGCTCTATGAGTCGTTCATCGTACTGAGATTGGACACACCTGAACGTCTTCCATGAGTATCCTAGACTTTTCATGGAACTCTTCAGGTGAAAGGAGCCCCTTTGTGAGCTTTTTGCCCTTGGGCGCAGAGCCATATAGACTGAATTGCAAAAGGTAAGGCAAACGTTCACACGCCATGAACGACAAGTACCTACTCGGCCCATCGGTCTTGCAGGAGCTCTAGATGGCCGCGCTCGAAAGCATGTTGGTGGTCGCGGTTGTTGATGAGGTCCGTAGCTTTAGAGAGGAATTTGTGACCTTCCTGTACTAGCCCTTTTCGTTGGTTTACTTCCGCGCTTTGCGCTGGCGTTGCCTTTTCCTTGTCTTTGTTCCGTCGAAAGAAAGGAAACGAGAACCCGCTGCGTTTTGTCGGTTCTTCCATGGTCGCTTTATAGAACAATGAATGTGCTGTCCGTGCGATATGTCTCCGTCTGCGTGGCTGTGTGGATGCTACGATCAGTCGATCACTCAACGATCACTCCAAGAGCTTTAGAATATAATCACAACAAAGAATCCTCAAGGCAACTTCCGAGTTGCTGAAAGCCTGAACCTATCTCGAGCTCTCCGTTGTACTAGCCATTCACAACAATGACAACTTCAGACAGGGAAAGGAACCAACCGGCGGTGCCACTACGACAACCCATACCCCAGCGCTTGCTGCTATGTCAAGCAGTTCCAAATATTGTTTTCGCTAAACGACTCTTGTTCTGAGTTCTCAGCCTAGCTCTAAACAGCGACTCTGATATCCCGAAACGACACTGGGCCAGACAAGCTAGCCTTGATTGGTCCAGCTGGACACCACTCGCACCACCCGCGACTTTGGACCTCTGATCCAACCCCAGGATTCCGTCCTACCAGCTCATGGCTCCCGATGTCCGGATCGACGACTCGGAGCAGCTGTTCACGAACTCGTTTTGCTTGATTCGTAACATTCGTTTATAACGAGATAACGAGATAAATTACCCGCCGCGGTCCCGAACTCGGAACAAGCATATGTTTGTCTTCGGAACTTCCCCATTATCAAAACTTTCCACTGAACTATATATCTAGTGCCCCTTACGATATTTCGCACTCTGGGTCCCGCCATTCCGAATGGCGGGGAGACAGTCGAAAGACTCAACTCTGTGTTGGTGCCTGGTCGTTGATGCCCGGCGTCGCATCTCATCTCGTCTCATCTCGTCTCATCTCTCCCGGTCGATAAACCATCCTCCTGCTAGCCGTAGTTCTACGTAGTAGTACGAAACGGCCCCCAATCAAGCCATTTATCAGCATTTATCTGCCTCGTTTTCCGTGACAGACTCAAATCCCTCCTTGACCAACGCCTACTTTGCCATAATGACAACTCCCGCGTCGCGCCTGGCGCGCAGTGTCTAGACTCGCAGCTGTTGCTCCTCGCACAGCGATATCTCATAACATTTACATTACATGTAGTACCCGAAACCCACTTGTTTGGCTGTGACGGTCGCTCCGGGGCTGCCGGATATCCCGGAATGCCCACAAAAAACTGCCGGTTTACTGGGAAGGCAGTTTCAACTTGGCCAACCCAGCACCACGGCCATGGCTAATCCCTGAACGCCTTACTCAGATGAACTCGACATACGACTTGTACGAAGGGGGCGTCCTGCCTCTCCAACGACTACTAGGCGTCCGCTCCCGTAGACTCTATCCTGGATATGTATATGTCCTTACAGTGGTATATGTCAGCTTTGGATCCAGTTTTCGAAGGCTGGGAATGACAGCAGGTCCATTTAAAATAGCGACCCAGCAGGCTAGTCCACTTACTTGGGTCCTGCTTGGAAAGAACGGCCTCCGGTTCCGCCGCCGATGTGCTGGCTCACAGTCATTTTCTAGCCCTCTTTCAGGTGAAGAGACTATATGTATCGAGGGCGCCCTCCGCGTTCGCAATAAAAGTGACGCATATCACATGTCACTGATGTCATGTCCGAAGAACAGGAGTCGATCTTCCTCCTCCGACGTCTACAATAACCCTTACCAACGAGCCTTGATGGCTACCCAATCCATTATAATACCCAAGCAGCTGCTGAGAGACGTTACCAACGAAGGCACTAATGAAGGACAAACGGACAATGTCTTTCGATGCGACGAAGAACCTCATATTCTGGGACCTAACCTAGGCTTCGGCTTCAATCCTCTCATGCTTGGACTTGACTCATCCGACCCGGTTGGCGCCGTGTATCAAATTGTACGAAAGCTAGGCCGTGGTGCTCATTCAAGCGTTTGGCTAGCGAAGGATGTCTCGCAGTGAGTGGTTTCTGCCCGTATCTGGACCCTATCTAAATTCGAAATTCGATAGTGAAAAGAAAATCACGAAAGGATTCATCGCAATCAAGGTCTTAACAGTCAATATGACCGCAGGTATCATCAACGAACAGTATTGGGAACCTGTTTCCATGAAGAAGGTCAACGACGCAAATCCAAAGCATCCTGGATATCAACACTGTCTTCCCCTGCTTCACTGCTTCGTATCCAAGAGTTATCACGGCCCTCATCTTTCTCTCGTAACGCAGGCCCTTGGCTCGGATTTGATGTCTCTTCAACGACGACAACCAAGCGGGGTATTTTCGGTGCGTCAAACCAAGCGAATCGTCAAGCAGGTTTTGCTGGCACTTGACTACCTTCATCGCGACTGCGGCTTTGTTCATACAGGTCAGTGCATCAGTGCGTTCATTCGCGCTTACCAAATGCTGAATGGTCGACACAGATGTAAAACCACAGAATATCTTGGTCTCTATCCAAGCATCCGATGAAGCTATTGCACGCTACCTCAAAGACAACTTTTCCGCTACTTATGACCCACGTATACGGCCTGATATCTCTCCGGATCCCATCATTACGGTCAAATCGCAACTTCTGCCCGACTTTGGTCTCAAATCCAGCTTAGACAATCTTGTTGTTAAATTGGCAGACTATGGCGAATGTACGTATGTCGAGCACTCGTTGGTAACCATTATGTTCATATCGCTTTCACCTTCTAAAGCTTTCCCGTTAGACAAGATCGTGCAAGGCGAGATATGTCAACCTGTGCTTCTCCGCGCGCCGGAAATCATTCTCGGTCACCCCTGGTCAACACCTATCGATATATGGTCCGTTGGATGTCTGGTAAGCGTTAAGAGTATTGTTGTGATAAGCAGCTTGACTGACGCTACACATCGGGAGATTTTCGAGTATCTTACTGGCGCGATCTTCTTCCAGCTACACGAGGCGCCCCCTATTACGGCGACCGACTCACATCTACAGTGTATGGTTGAGGTTCTCGGTGGGTTTCCACCCAGCTTTCTTGCATCTTGCAATAGGCGTGACGGGTATTTCGATGAACGGGGTAAGGAATATTTGTGTCAGCTGCATAGGAGAACACCAACTCATGTAGGTCTTTGTAGGCGAGCTTCTCCGGATGAAAGGGCTGTTACCTCGTTCTCTCGAAGCCTGTATCGCAGACTACGAGCTCGTCGGCTTGGACGACGTTGCTCCGGCTGCGGCCTTCATCCGGAAGTGCTTGACCATTGATCCATCGGCGCGTCCTAGTGCGTTGGAGTTGCTGGAGGATGATTGGCTGTGTGATGTCTGACTAGAAGGCGCTGCTACCTGTCCGCCCATTCTTTCCTTTCCCCACGTACGACTACCGCTGAGGGAGGGAGGGCCGGGGCCTGAAAATTATTTTAATGTGTTCCTCCTAATGTAAACCTTTAATAAAGGAATTCCGACACCCCATATTCGTGATAATATCGCTGTTATATTGATAGTCCCTGTGGTGCAATCCTTGGTAGAAAAATCGTCTTTAACCATCGTGCGTATCCAAGCGTGCACCGGATGGCATGATTTACATCGTCAAAATTAGAGAGATGCATGCGAGTTTTTAAGTCTAGTACCATGACCTCGAGTACCACAAGACGGACTGCAGCAACACTGTCTTTCTCATCGACCCACATCGACCTGGTCCAAGTTTGGTTGGTGCAGACCCAAGGTATGCCAAGGTCTATCCCCCCCACCAGAACTGGCAATTGCAAGAATGTATCAAGCTTCGATAGGAAGATAGCGGGAGGATGAGAGAGAGTTAGGCGCCAATATGGAACATGAACTGCTTGTGATTTATACCACGGTGAATTAAATAAATTAGGAAGACATAGCATAATACAACATACACGCGACAAGGCAAAGGATATATTCTCCATCGAAAATCACGAAACCTCCTCCATATCTTCGTCCTCGTCTTCTTCGTCCTCCTCGACACCCTCCATCTTGAGATCGGCCATTCCTTGAAGGCCACTCGGCCCCGGCACGTTCTCGGCCTTCATCTACGTCCCAAGCCGTCAGCACATCAAGAGGAACACAAAAGCACAACCGTGACGTACCCCGTCCGCCTTGAAAATGTCCTTGAGCTCCCACAGCCCGTTGTACTCACCGCTCCGGTTCAGGAACGCGACCTCGGAGAGCACCTCCTTGAGATAGACCTCGGGCTGCTGTGTCTTTTCGCGCAGCGGCTTGATGCCCCACCGGGGCGGGTCGCGGAAGAGCATGAAGATCTGGTCGAGCAGCTGGTTGCGCGGCATCCGCGCCATGCGCTCGAACGTCCCCTTTGCGAATTTCGGTTTCGTTTGCTGTTACGAGAGGTCAGTGCTTGTTTCCTGGGTGGAAGATGAAAGGCACGCACGATGAGATTGCCAAAGGCCGCCCCGGCCCCGACGCCGACTCCACTGCTAAGCCTGTTGACGCCGCCCCGTCCGCCAGGCACGCCCGCGTCTTCGATCATCCTGATCTGCCGCTTGGGGGTGTTGTACTTCTTGTGCCGCTCACGCATCTGTTTCCTGTAGCTCTCGCTGAACGCCGGGCGCAGCGAGCACTCGTGCTTGATGCGGCCCGTCAATATCGTCGTCCGAGCACGGGTGTTCACCGTAGCCGCGGCGGCGCTCATCGAGGCACTCAGCGAAGAGTCCTTGGGGCGCTCGGCGACGACGATCTGGTTGTCCACGGCGTCGTTGATCATTTCGAGCTCGTAACAGTCGGGCTCGGCGTTGGATGTCGGAAAGGAGGTGGTGTTGAGGAAGATGGGGCGGTCGGGCTGTGATGATGGTGGTGTGGCAGTTGGGTCGTTGGGGTCTTGGTTTGGTGGAAGGAATAGAACTATCCGTGGCTTGCCGTTTGCGGGGTTGAGAGAATTATTGTACACGCGTATGCTTGCGAGGTGTATGTCCTCAGCGTTGAGAGCTGACCAACGTTTGAGCAGGAATTTAGGGATCTGGGTGCCCGAAAATCTAGGGGTTTGGATCACGTCGCAGACGTTGCTGAACACACCTTGACGAGCCATACCCGTCCATTTCCCTGGTCTAGCATGAGTTGCTCATCGGGGTCTGGCTGAGCGTCTTCGTCGTCGCCAGTCTCAGCATCGAAAGGCTTTTTATCATCCTCCATTAAGGCGTCCATAGTTGTAAAACTGATTCGTTACGGTCTATCAATGCCGTGACGAGCCAGCATTAATTTTTTTGACTAGAGTCGTCCTGGCGGCGGTCAAAGGAAACCTCTGTAAGCAAATTTTATTTGGCATCAGGCCTTCTATCAAACATTATGGATGCCCAAATAACTTGAACGCGTTGTACATTTCCAGCGTTCATCACAGTGCCAGGCCCATAGCAGTGTAATTTAGGGGATCAGGCCTATCAGGGGTGATAGTATACTGATAAGGTGTCTAGGAATATCCCCGAAGTGAAGGGAAAATGGAGTACCACGATTGACATATGGGCGTTAGAATCTGGGCAAGGCTTTAGGGATGCCAGGATGACCGGAATTGCCGCGAGGTGGGAACAAATTGCCGCGACTGTACGTGAAAAGAGGATGGTCAAACAATTAGGCGGAAGGAGGTAGAGTATATAGGCCGCCGAAGAGGTGTCAAGGTATATGACATGGATCCTGAAAACCCGTGTCATGAGGAAAAGACACTGGAATCTACATAGAGACAGTAAAGAAATGCGATCTATCGGTCATATGTGTGCGGTGGTGGGGCGAAGTTTGAGCCCATGTAATATTGCTGCAACTTTTTCATTATTGGCGCTATTCGCCAAAGCTGCATCACGCTGCATCGGTGTCACCTTCCTCTGGACCTTCGCCGAGTCAAGCGGTATCTTCCGGTATAGGTACACAAGATCCTGCCTGTGACTCTCCTTAGACAGCAATCCTAGGCTCTGTATCGTCCTGATGAACATGTGGGTCGGGCTGTAGAACGGGAGACGATTGGGGTCGTCTGGGATATGCTCCAGGGTCTTCGGTAGGTCCCTATCGTTATCAGAATCTGTCATTAAGCACACATGACACACGTTCGAGGAAGGCTGTGTAAGAACCCACTCTAGCATAACGAAGATGTGTACCCCAGTCGGCTTATGGATCGCGTTTATGCAATCGGTGCGGTTCCCGTCGAAGACCAGGAAGTCGGCGCTGTCGACGAACGCCTGTTTGACTTTGTCGAAGCCGTGCAGGAAGGGCTTCTTGACTGCAACGTCGATATCGCGCGTCCCACGAGTACTGCCTAAGAGCGCGAGCTGATAGCCTCCGAAGAAGGCATGCTCGAATTTCTGCGCGGAGAGAAGACGGTGAACGCCAGCGGCGGCTCTGTTAAGTCGAGGCTTTTCCACAAACTGGGACATAGGGAAATGGGGTGATTCGAGGCTGGGATGTTAGCAGACGGGGTAGGGGTGAAGAGCAACTAGTGGTGTTATCCTTTAATACCAGCGCGAGGGGAGAAAATGATGTCGCAAATATAGTGGGTCCACGGCCACTGGGTTTCCTTTTAACGACTAACGTTATTGTTAATCTGCGTCAGGGCCTATCTGAGGAAGCATGTTATCCACGAGAATTATCGGCACTCGGATTTCTGGAAGTATGAGCGTTGGATGAAGTAGCGCATCTCAGGCAAGAGCCTAGGCGATGCTCCAGCCGAGAGAAATCTCATGGCCATAAACGGACTTGGTGTCTTCGAGAATGAACTGACCAAGATCATGACGTTAACCCACGAGTATCAGCTTATTTCTTCTGTACAGCTTCCGGGAAGAGAGGACGTGCACAGCCTTCGGACACAATCTAACCAAACAATCAAGTCGCGTCCTGGTCCCGTGATCACAAAGTTGACTAGAACGCTCATTTGCTCAAGTGACGCCCGCGCACTGCAAGCGCACTCTCTGGTCTCTCTAGCTTGGATTGTTATTCAGAGATATTGAATAACACTTTGGAATGGAATCGTCACTGCACTTGTGCTAGCAGCCCAGCGCTGATGAATCTTTGTCGTCGAAGTCCTTCTAGTGTCTCCTTCTAGTATCGGTGTCGTTCTGTCGACACCCTGGCACTCGTCAACATTTACACATTCATATATATGAAAGCAGATTATGCGACTGGCTCTTGTTCGTGGCCGCGATCCCTCGAATGGTGTGTCAGCCTTTCAGTAGTAATAAGGGATTTCTTTTTTAACAAAACAGTCCCAAAGTCCAAAGGTGCTCATAATTCTATAACGAAGCCTTCATACTTACCGGTGACCCCCTATCATTACGGTTGTGGTTGTTTCGTTGCTTACTCGAACCAGTAACAGAGGATCAAGATCCGGCCTCTTAGATCCATTGGCCCCGTTAAAGGCTTTCTTCTCTGCAATTATCCTGTCCAATTCAGCATCAACATTTTTGCTGTGATGCAGACGTGAATCGACTCACTCTGCCAGGCCACAAATCTATCCTAAGCCTATTTAAGTACCTTCATCTGACCATCCGCTGATTTGGAGCGAGTCAGCGACTTCCTTGAGCGGACCCTTGGATCCTTTAAACTCGTTGCCGTCTAACTACCAAGAGGCAAGCTCCGGCATACTTGAGCTTTCTCATGGTGGAGGAGTGGAACCAGCCGCGAAAATCACGCCCCCTCTCCTCTTGCAGTTTGTATTACGGAGATGGAGCTTCTATATCGACTCAGCACATCACAAGGTATCGCAAGCCTTCTTCGACATCGCTATTGTGTAATCTCGGGCTCTCGGCTTCGGACACGCTAAGCCTTTGTACTTGATTTTGGTTTTCGTCATGGACTGGGGTATGTAATTGTAAGTGAGACGACACTTCATACTTAGAAATATAGTTTCTTTTGTCTTGAAACTTGTCGATGCAAGCTTAGACAGAGATCTGCAAGGGTTGAAATGCACAGAACTTGAAAAGAAGGATGTTGCCTAAGCAGCTGCACAGCCACCAACCATCCTCACTGCCAACTACCACTATGGCCCAGCACTAAGCTCCTGGATCGCCATGTTTGCTGTCAGAATCCCCATGAATCGCTCTCCTTCAAGCCATCGTGAATCTATTGATTCATAATTCATTCGTACATTTATCTTATTCAACACTCCGAAACTAGGCTTTAGAGCCCAGAGTTACCTTTCGTCAACCAGCTTTCTTCTCTTCTTGTATACATTTTCAACCCTAGTTCGGACTTCTTCCATCATGGTTATCTCTGTGCAGACGAGGCCAGAGCCTATGAATTCGTCGCCACACCATTCCAAGGTCAAAGTGTCGATGATCCTTGCCCATCCGACCTGTGTCGCAGGCAAGTACGTTTCGGGGAAGATGGAGATGGAATGTCGAGCCGACAAGGGTCTTGGGATTAACATCATGATGGTAGAGCTCGTTGCCTCTCAAGGTACGTCAAAAATTCGATCGAAACACCAGTAATAACTAATCAATGTATCTAGAGCTAACATCCCGAGATCATACTGCGACATCGACATTCCTACACAGTCAGCGGCTTTTCCAAGGGCCAGGTCTGCCTCCTTCCAATGCGGTCCAAGCACACCCAATGCCTGGTGACCCACCGCTACCGCAGAACTACCACCAAGCACGGCGTGGGATCTCGACATTTCTCTTCCGAATCCCACTTCCTTCGTCAGCACCTTCATCCATCAGCTTCGGTTCTGATCTCGCACGAGTGCGGTACGAGGTCCGGGCAACTGTCGGTGTGGTGTGGAAAGGCGAGAAGAGGCTTGTGACATGCAACCAGGAGATCGATGTTGTGGAGAGCTACGAGGAGGATTTTTCCCGTGCTGAGCCCGAGGGCGTCGTTGTTGGCGAGTTTGGGAAGATCTGGGTGCAGGGCAGGGTCGTAGGAGGGATTGCAATTGCCGGGGAGAGTGCGTGTGTGGAGCTGCAGGTCAAGAATCACTCCAACAAGAAGGTACACGTCTACTCATCCAAATGATTGAATATCTACTCACCTGTGACTGAGCAGAACACTGGCTTGACAGTGGCTCTGTCGCGCACACTTGTGCTGCCAGGCCTCAAACCCGGCGAAACCTCGCCACTCCAGATCTCGGATGTTCTGACTACTGTGCCGTTCCGTGGCGCGGAATATGTCATCCCCTCTGGTGCGGAGGGTATCGCAAGTCTCGTGTTTGATGTCCCGAAGCATGCACGAGGAGTCCGAGGCGGTACTTTAGAGGGCGACGAGTCGGACGGCCCCCGCACAACTGAGTCTCTATTCGAAGTGCGCTGTGTAGTGGGGATCACGATCAACATGGGTATCGGAACGTTAGTTGCCTTGCTTTTCTGATGTTTTCCTTAATTTAATTCGCACATACAGGAAAGACATACATCTCGAAATCCCTGTGCCCATAATCCATCCCGCTGCACTTCCGGAGCCAAGTGAATATCCGGCAACACCTTATAGCAACCCGTATCCCGCGCCAGACCCATACCTTCAAAGTTCGTATGCATATCCTGCTCTCCCGGTCTCTCCACCCATACCTGCCGCCTACATCGACCCTGTTCAAAACCAGGTTTGGTTCCCTCCACCACCATCCCACACACCTCAACATAACGGCCTTCACTATATAACGCCTCCTCTCGAAGGTACAGATCAACAGTACTACTTCCCGCCACCGCCGCACATCCACATACCCGCCTATCTGCCCACACGTCCCCTGAGCGCCGGACCCACCCCGAACGATCCCTTCCAATCCAACGCTCTCGGGATGGGCAACGGACCAGTTCCACCTGCGACATCGCAGCACTTCCTCACCCCCTTCGGCAATGCGGAGCCGGAAGAAGGAAAAGGCGAGCTCGCCTCGCGGGTCACACAACACCTTCGCATGTCTTCACGTCACCGCTCCGTCTCACCCAGGTCACACCGTTTCCCGCTCCTCGCGCCACCAGCGGGGGCTGCGCAGTACCCTCTTCCCGTGCCCCCGACGCACTCCAACGCCCCGCAGCCGGATGGAGTCGTACACATGCGGAATCTGCCTCTCACGCCCCTCGCGATTCCAGCCCCGGGACAGAACAGTGGTCTCGCTGCGACGTCTGCCGCGGTCGTGCACTCCCCTCGCCCCTTCCTGTCGCCTAAACGGTCGTTTGACAGTTTCCTGCCCAAGAGTGAGCGCGTTGAGCAGCTCGAGCGCATGGCGGAAGAGGTGGAAAAGGCGACCTCGGATCTTTCTACAGACCTCCCTAACCTTGCTGAGCTAAAGGATGCAAGGCATCTGGTAGTTGGTACCGGCAGTGTCCCGGTGGATTCCGACATCAACAAGACGCTCCCTATTCCTCCTCCACCAACGAAGAAAGTCAAGGAGAACAAGAGCAAAGACCGAAATAGCAGGACTCGAGTCGACAAGTATTTCGTCAACTCCTCTGCAACTTCTGCTGCCGCGGTTGCCGAGCCCAAAGCGCCACCCACGCCACTTGCAGCCGTCACGCCCGTCAAGCTGCCCTCCAAGCCCAAGTCGTCCGAGTTCCGTGCGCGTACGCAGCTGTATTCGGTTGGGAAGGCGGAAAGTGGGCTCGACGCGTTGGAGAAGCGCCTGCTCGCGGAGGTGGGGACGCGGAAGATGGACGTTGTTAATGAGAGGAGGCCTGTGTGGAGTGTCGTGGGGGTGCAGCCGATTGATATACCGGGCAGAGATGTGCCGCTTGATCCGCTGAATGACTCGGCGATTTCGAGCCTGACGCTTGCGGGCGAGGGAGGGGGCGAGATGGATGGCGTAGTGGATGGCGTGGTGGATGTGAACGGGGGGCTGGAGGGGGATGGGGATCATGATTCGGATGAGAGGACGCATCGGGCAGGACGGTCGAGTATCTCTGGAGAGTCGAGGAAGAATTCGAAGGGTGAGAAGATGGATAGGGGGAGGAAGAAGAGCAAGAGGAAGGACAAGGGTTCGGATCGAGGCAAGGATGGGGAAGGATGTAGCACCAAGACAAGAAAAAAGACCGCTGCGGCTAAAGGACGGGTGGCCGCGTGGTTAGGAGGGATCGATCCAGAAGTTCCGCCCATGGAGGAGGTATTCCTGCCTACCCCCGCTGTCTCTAGACAAATGCCGCCATTCCTCAACGAAGCCGATGTTTCTTCAAGCGCCCAAGTTCACGCTACCGAAGATGCACTGGTAACTCGTGGTGTTGATGAAGCCAAGGCTGGGATCAAGGAAGATGTCTCTGCTGCACCCAATCCACGTTCATCCGGATTTGTTCCCATTGGCACGTTTAAACACGGAACTTTGCAGCGGCATCCCAACCCCTTTGCGAGGGACGCGACCGTGGTAGAAGAAGCAAGGCGTGTCGCAGATCTTTGGTCTTCATCATCCCCTGCTGCAGTGGTACCTGCCAAATCAGTCCCCACCGATAGATCAGCCCCAGTGTTGAAAGATATCTCCCCCGTTCTCCCGCTGATTTCCCCTGCTGCACACACTGCCCAGTCCATTCGAACCAATCGCAGAGTATCACCGCCTTCAGCAGCAGGAGTTCTAGATGTGATGGGTGGCAGGCATTACAACAGCAAAGGTCCCAAAGCATCGTCTCTGAATCCTGCCCCTGCTGTCCCTGCGAAATCACCGCCCCCAAAGAAGGTCATCGTTCAGCCATCGGCGCGTCTGCCTTTGTTCCCGCCTCAACTTGATCCAGAAGCGAAATACGATGTTCGATCTGCGCGGGGAGGGCGGGGCGGTAGAGTGGCAGCGATCACGTCCATCTGGGCATCCGGAGGATCTGAATTGAAATCGAAGCTGACGAATGATATCTCCTCATCAACGTCACAGACGCCCATTACGGAAGCCAAGACAAAGGATACCCCAAAGGTCGTCCCAGCTGATTTTTGTCCCGTAACTACCACCAAACCAACTCTTCGGACACCCGTCAAGTCGCTGTTGACTGCTAGCGCCCCACTCGCAGCTGTGCAGAATTCGGAGCCCAAATTGGTGGAGCTTGCGGGTAGACGCCCGAGACCAATGATCAAGTCGGCTTCGGTCCCTGCCATTTCATCATCCCATGCCACACCCACGCTTTCCTCCACAGCCTCACTCGCCCGGCCATCCCCTAACAAAGGCCGATCTATCAAGGTTCCTCCAACCATAGGCGAAGCACGAATTGATTCGGTGGGGCGTTTCCCGACTCAGGTCACTGCGAAAGTGCCGGCTTCGGCTACTAAATCTCCAGGTGCGGGGGGAGAAATGGCTTTTGGACAGGCAAGGCTTCGGGACTTGATCAAGAAGTACCAGGGACAAACAGCTTGAATTTCATCCTTACTCACAGTAACTCAAAATCCAATTTTCATTTCACATGTAACTCTAGCTTGCACTCATCGTTTTGTGTTTCTTCCTTCATTCACGCATTCATATCACGTACATATTTTATATCTCCTTGTCCCTTTCTTGTCTTTCATCTTCGCTTGAACATATAACGACATTACGAGGTATCATTATTGTCTTTTTTAGAACTGATTACTGATGACAACTGAAACTGTTTACAACGATGCGCTGCATTGTTAGATATCTATCCTGAATGTATTTCAAGAGTAAGAGCACAAAGGTTACATACATGTAAGTACAAGAACAATTATAAGTCGACTAGTAGTATTTCGATATGCGTGTTGTGAGATTACACCAAGAATAAGGTCGAATGAGCCAGGTCAAGGACGGATCGGCATTGGGCTGCATTGGGGCGCTCAAGCCTCATCACGGATGAGCTGCACATGGAACTGCCGCCAGTCGATGTTTTGTGCAGGGTCGGACCGCTCCTCAACGTCCTCAACCATTGGTTCAGGAGTCGCAGGCCGGCTTTCCTCCTCCACTGTCCAGGAATAATTAGATGGATCCCTACTGGGAGGCCGGTAAAAGTAAGAAGATCGACGAGAACGGGACGGAAGAGGCATTGTCTGGATAGAGGTAGGGCGCTCGCGACGCGGCACCGGCAGGTGCAAGAAGGACCGATCGGGAGACGATCCTGAGAATGATAAGAATGATTCCCGCTTCGAAGTCTTCGTTGAAGTCCTCGTTGAAGGCGGGGGACTATCTGCGAAGTCAATGAAGAAGGACTTGGAATCGGGAGATGAGGCGAATGGATCGATAGGTTTGAAGAGGCTGGACTCGTCAGAGCTAGATGACAGAGATTCGAATAAGTAAAAGACGTTTTATGACTGACTATTCGGTAGCCCTACCTTTTCGCGATGCTAGTGAGGGTGAAGGGGCCACCTGCAGTTATCCAAACCTCAGTGTATTCTGCGGTATTATGGAGTTCCCGCTTGTTCTTTGGCGGCAAGCTGCTGAACGATAAGTAATTGTCCACATGGGTGGAACCCTTGCGCTCGAAAAGCCATGATGAAAGGCTTGCGATTGACGAGCGTCGATCACGACGTTCCTGGGACGATGTTCCAGTTTTGACAGACTCGGGAGGTGACATGATCATAGATGTCGTACGGGAACGACGGTTTGTGAGGCCGATGAAACTGCTATGGCGGCGCGTCGAACTGGTCATGGGAGAGGAATTTGAGGTCGTGGCAGAAGATGGAGGAAGGGCCAAAGCACGACGTCGTGAGCGATTCGTGATGGCGCGGAAGCCAGAAGTGAAGAATTCTGAATAAGACCTGTTACTCTTTGCAGGTAGCATTGCGAGTGCCAGGGAGCTAGGCTGAGGACCTCAGTCGTCGCGGTAAGCAGTTGCTTATATGGCAGCTCGGTCATAGATATCAGCATTCTGGCGATGATACTGATGTTATCACGAGTGCAGCCCTGCACGCACAGCAGCAGTAGTTGACTTTCGGCGGTGACATACACAAGACGCTGGACTAAAGGGTCTTCTGTGAAATAAGGCTCAAGTAATCAATCTCGATTGGATGAAAACCGCGGCATCAGGCCATTGTTTCCAAGGACAGCCTTGACCAGCAGAAACGTGAGTAGACTATAGCACATCAATCAGAGATTCACAGACATGATTACCAGACTCAAGCCTACTCAAATGGCTGGGTATGATCGTCAGCGAAACAAAGAAGACCTCAGGTGATTGTTTTCAGGAGATTAAGAGGCTCCGATGTGGATGACGTTACTGATGTGAGCTGATATGTGAGTGTTGAGACAGGCGATAGTCATCTGATCGGCAGATGGCATGCATTTAGAGTATTCGACGGATCCCTCAATAAGAGGTCATTCACCGAATTTTGGGATGTCGGCGATACGCCCATCCCTTTGCGAGAAGTGCGCCGGCTCAACACTACGAGATGAGTATCTGCGGCTGTAATGAGGTCTGCTGGTATGATCATCATATCACGGGTTGCTACAGATTTCTTGTAAGTAGACGCTAGCGATTCCATCGAACAGACGAAGATAGCCACGGACTTACTTACATGCGATGCAAATCACTGGGCGCGAGAGAGAAGCAGGATACTGAAACTGAAACATGGCCCCTTCCGTGGTCGGTGGAGGTGCAGTACCATTCAAAGAAGTGCACATTCACCACCCTTCGATGGAGGTTGTGCGTGTATTAGGAGTTTGGAGTAGGTATTATGAACGGCGTATACATCTTCGATCCTGGGAAGGCGGATCAGGCAACTTCTCTCTAAATCCAAGGAGAGTACGCACCACTTTGTCTATCGTCTGGTGCTTGATGCCTGCGTGCTGGCCCGGGCAAGTCTGTCCTTCTGTGCCTCAGCTATCACCCGTCGCTGGTTGAAATACTCAATCTTCCTAACAATTAGTTGGTGACGTGAACAGGTAGAGGTGGCGACGCGTACCCAGCTTTTCGCGCAGTTCTCCTCATACCTCTGGTGCTCTGAGGAACATGCCTTTCCTTCCTCACCTGCCTTAACCACACCCACACGATCCAAACAGGCGAAGTAGGCGTCTCGTCTTTCCCAGCATTTCTGCCGGTCTTGCCGTGAGGGCATTGTAGATTCTTCGGTTTTTGAGCTGCCTGTAAACCAACCCATAGTGAAATTCCTCAGCCTGGGGCCTTCGGCGACGAATGGAATGCATTCAAGTTGACTTCCAGTGTGACATCACGACGACACGTGATATAACTTCAAGTAACTTGTCAATGTCATTTGTCAATAGTGACTTAGCTCAGTTGGTAGAGCGCGACACTACATATTACCACAGTTGATGTCGAGGTCAGTCGTTCAAGTCGGCTAGAAGGAAGTACACTCGCTAGTTGTATTTTGGTCCATTCACCCTAATTAGCTTGCAAGCCGCATCTACCAGACAACGACACCTTAAATAACCATTGGCACATATTAAACATGTACTACAACATTAAGCACATTATAAAGAGCCTAATTTCGTTTTGGTACAGAAGACGTGACATGGCGTTCCAGGATTTTCTCGTGAACATTGTAATGTGATGATAGTGGTAACAGCTGCTGTTTTACATTGCCGCCCTGCCTGCCGTCTAATAAACACAGGTCAGCAAGCTCATAAGCAAGTAGCGAACACCAAGCACGTACCTCAATCGGCAGGAACATCATCAAGACTGCAGCGACTAGGAAGAGTGTCGCAGAAACGAATACCGATCTGTGAATAAGTGGTCAGAGTTGGCTTTGTTAGAGGGGATGTCCGACATACCCGTCTGGTGACACTCCGGGGGCAGCCGCGCCTGTTGCCGATGTCGTTGCAATTTTAATCACAGGAGCGAGGATACCTGTGATTCTGTTAAAGCTGCTCGCGAGCGCGTCACCAGTGCCGCGATGGGGAGCGGGGAATACCTAATGAGGGCATCAGATACATCATACGTTACCAGATGAGGTAAGACACGAACTTCGGGGGTATATGCGTAGAGAACGCCGTACATCTATGAACCAGAGGTCAGTCCAGAATTGAGGTATTATAAAAAGAGGAAACTATACCGCATTCCTGCAGAACCACGTCAGGACAAGATCGATATGAGATAGGGGAGACCATAAACTTACTGCGTAAGTCCAGACGCACACGAGAAACCGAGGACTGCAGCCTCACTCCGGCTGGTGGTGAACAGAAATAGGAATACGCCGGTAAGCGCGGTCGACACAGCCATAGTCAGCTTTCTTCCTCCTACGGTCCACTTGCTCTTGCTCCGCGAGCCTCGCGTCAAGTCCACAACCGCGCAAGCGATCAGGGAGCCGGGGATTCCGAGAACCGAGACGATGGTGTAGTTCCGGTAGGTTCTATCAACGCCAGCGCTGCTTGAGACACGCTCCTTTAGGTATAGAGGCAGGAAACCGTTAAACAAAGGATAGGCCAGCCCGATGAGCCCTGTATAATGGATGATCAATCGAGGCTGGAGTGGGAGACAGCACTATGAACGTACCCCACAGGAGGATCGTGATCGCAGTGTTGATTGCAAGCCTGCGACCGGCGAACAGAGGCTTGACGTGCGACCTGGAGAGCGATGAGTGTTTCTGATGCGGGAATAAGAGCGAGAGGCTCGTACAGGGACAAATCTGAAAAGGTACCCTTGATGGTTTGTAACATGGTCTTCGGAACATGTTGTCTGCCTCCTTCTACGGCCGAGAATTGTTCGAGCGTCAGGCTGATGGTCTTTCCGTTTCGCTTCGCAATATGGCTGAGAACCTGCGTTGGCCCGTCAGCTCTGCATGGTTAGGTGGGATCCTCGGAACACACCGCTAATGCTTCTTCGTCTCGGCCCTTAGCAACGAGATACTTCGACGACTCCTGGAGATCGAAAACGGCGAACCGCAGGATGAACATGAGAAAGGTCAAGGAGCCCCTTGTACACCAGGATTTTAGTATGAGCCTTTGCGACTAAGCACGACACCTAAAGCTCACATCATGTAACTAGCAATGGTAACTCAGCATCGACATAACGTGAATCGGTTCTTAAGTTGAGCAACGTACAATGTATATCTCCAACCCATATTATCGGCTTTCAGACATTTCCCTACGGGAGTAGCCGGATCGCACGAGAAGTTTCCAATGAAGCCCCATGCAATCACGGACGCGATCAGCTGACCGAGGGCCCACCAAGCAGAGAGAAGCGTTAGTGTCCACTGTCATTAGAATAGCGTCAACGAATATATCGCGTAAAGAGAGATGGCTGACAGACCTGGTGCGATTGGGGGATATGCTCGAGATACAGCGCGCCTGTGGAATCATATGAGCATGAATCGTTTGTGAATTCAAACGAAAGGATCCAACCGTCAACAGGCAAGCTTACAAAGGAGTATTAGGACAAGGGATAGTATCCAAGATGTTATCAACGTACTTTCCGCCGACACCGAAGCCCATGCAGGCCACTAGAGATGCAAAGGCGACGAAATTAGGTGCACCGCCGGCCGCAATTCCGAAAACGCCAGCTAGGAACAACGTTATCTGCCATGCGGTAGATAAGCCTCTGGGATCAGATATCATAGATAAAGGAAAACGGACATACGTTAAATGACAGTTTGCGGCCAATGAGGTCCGCCACGACACCCCATACTGTCGCGCCTAGAATTAGCCCAACATATAGAGCTAGAGTTGCGAATTCAACGCGAACGGGTAGTAACTCCTGTTGGACTTGAGATAATACGACGGCTACCCCTTGCAGCCAGATGTCTAACGAACGTTGGTGAGAAGTCAGATTCAGAAGGAGTAACGCCGGGGATGCACATGTGATACTAACTGTCTGCCATCCATCCTAAGCCCGTCAGAAGGAACAGTTGGATTTGATACCTGCCGAAGCCAATCCTACCAGAGCGAAGGGAGTGAGCAACATGGGCAAAGGTAACGGGTCAAACGACCTACTCATTCTGCATGCACTTGTTGACTGGATTGACATCGTCAGTAATGATATACGCAGTAATGCAACTTGAACATACTGAGATCGCACTTGAGGCCATAGGCACGGTCTACGCCGCCCTCAGAGACATAGAACGATACACCATTGTCAGTCGACGACTGCGACTCGGCGTCTGACGGGCGTCCCGCCTTCTCGTCTTTCTCGTCTGAACTCATTCTTCGTTGTGGGTATGTAGACGTTGCGGCAGTGATTTAGAGGTAATTGCGCCTGGATGGGGCGCAAGGGGTTTGATGGAAAGAAGACGCCAGGCAGCTTTATAGCCAAAAAAGATTGTAGAATTTCGGCATGGAAGGAGCGGCTTGGCAAAAAGAACTCCACATCCATCACTGCTTTACAGGTCATCCTGGACGACAACCGGAGGAGGATGATGGTTCTCCCCCGAAGTCTACGAGACCTACGTTCAAGACTAGCAAGGATCCAAGAAATATAATGCTAGGTAAGTGATATGTTCATGAGAATTAAGAAGTTCTTACGACATGTGGCATGTGAGTAGGTTGAGGAAAGGTTGGATTCGGATAACCTTCGTCGTGTGACTGATCCCGTTGTCAGTGATGTCATTATCCTCTTATAGACTGCGCCGATCGGATTGCTCCCAAGTTGCTCCAACTGATTATTTTTTTCTTGTTCGACACCACGAGGTCTGGGATATAATTCGAATATGTAGCTGTCTCGACTCTCGAGAAGGAGGCCGTCTTGAATTCTTCAGCGGCCTTAGCCTCCGCGACCAACTGTGAACAGACAGCGAGGGAATCTACACCCGAGCGACCACCAATGCGCGAGGCACCGGGTCTCAGGGTGACGTCGTCATCGGGCGTCGTTGCCGTTGTTAGGTGAAATCACTTTGTTTCTAAAAAAAACTGTCAGAAAAAAAAGAAAGCCAAAATACGCTGGCTGTACTTTAGGCTCACATAAGCACCTCACACCAGAACGTCCACGCGTACTGGTATGAGACTAGGCTGTACTTAAGTTAGTAGCTGTTCTTCAAATTCATGGTCCAAACTACTACACCATGCGCCATCATCTTGAACGAGCGCGAAATACTGTTCACGAGACTGTCAAGTGTTCCCTCCTCAGCGAAGAGGCCTGTCCCTGCGAGCGTCAGCGAGATCGTGACCACCTACACACGTTCAAATTCGTGTCAGTATCCACATTCTTCTCCCTAACCTGGAACCTACATCATTGGAATGCGGGCCCGCGCTCAAGTTATACGAACACGAGAACTGATCTTGTGTGTAGAGATTGCCCATACCCCAGTACTGCGGTCAAAGCCAATCACATAGACAATAGTACCGCGTAACTGATATAATCGTCCCCAACCCTGGGCCACAAGTGCTTTAAGATCGGCTTGGATTTGAAGATCCATGACGGAACGGAGCAACACCAAATGACGACCAATTCCCATGCCCATTTTTGCAGCCTTGATGGCCGCCTTGTGCGCACGAAATGCCGCGGCGAAGAGGCACGAGCGTTTGAGTATCCTTATGTTTATTTAGTTCGTCAGTCAGCGCGAAAGACTCCGCTTTGAGGAAGTGTCGCATGGCTGACGGCTGCACAAAGAAAGGAGTGGGTATTGACCGTGTATCACGGATAGCTGCCTGAACCGCCATATGGATCATGAAGGGCACGATGCGATTGGTATATAATGGGTTTATGATCTCCGGTGGTATGCCCTGGCCAAGTTCCACAATACGAACGGCACGGTTGAAAGGTGCTGGTGGGACGGAGAAGGAGAGGTCAGGTGGCATTGCAAACTCCAAGGGTACGGAATGAAAGCCGGCGATCCGGTCTGCAAACGAGTGGGCTATCCCACCATCCACAGGCGCATGGGAGTCTACGTCGAGTCCCGACACCTACGTCCAGCAGTAAGTATTTAAGTCTGATGAAAGCAAAGGAAA
Organism: Lyophyllum semitale; assembly: GCA_018851285.1. Lineage (NCBI taxonomy): Eukaryota > Fungi > Basidiomycota > Agaricomycetes > Agaricales > Lyophyllaceae > Lyophyllum > Lyophyllum semitale. The sequence goes on along the minus strand of JABCKH010000163.1, from coordinate 2,483 downwards.
ACCAAGACCAACCGTCTGCGAATACCACGAAGCCCACAACCTGATCAACATACCTATTGACACTATTTCGTCCGTCTCTGACAGCCTTGAACCGCTCCACAGGATCGGACGGGCAGCGAAGGGCTCCAAGGCGATCGTAGCAAGCGCAGAATCACCCGAAACAAAGGCAGTCGCATTCGCGATATTCGCCTCAAGAGCCAGGAACCAATCCGAGCGCGACAGATTCCACGACAAAGAGGCAACCGATGGATTCGCAGGACTCATCAACCCTTGATTTCATGCAGACACACACTGCTATGGCGCGTTCTCCGTGGGGCAAACCGGACTCGTCCAACACGTCGAACGAAAACACATGTCCGTTGCACCATACCACAGCATGGTGCGCCGAGGGCGTCGAAATGAGGCGGTCAATTTCAAGCCCCACGCGGAGAGAAGAGGTCTGCTTCGTCAGGGTCGAGAGGCTCGCCAGTCGGTGATACGGACAGTTGCTGGTGTGGCGCCGCAGCGAGGACGACCGTGCCATATAGGATACGTGCTGCGACTGACAGCTGGTCGCCGGGTGGCGTGCGGAGAATGCTGGCGATGGTCATGCATTGGAAGAGGGGGTCGCAGTGGCTGAGGAGGAAGGACCAGAATGCACGCGGGGTCTTCTGGGGATGCCTTTGCTACGCCGTCCAAAATGGTGACCCTGAACGGGGAATCGGGACTCTTGAGGAGCTTTGAGACTGATTCCTCGTAGGCTCGGAACTCGGCAAGTGGAAGGATGAGGGACAGGACACGAGAGGCTTCTGTCAACGTAGTGTCGAGGTCGAGGTCTGGTGAAGGTAGCGGACGTAACATGGTGGTATTGGTGTAACTTCAGTGAAAAAGGCTTGTACAGATTGTTGAAAGAGTCATATTGACCTCAAGAGTGAACTCCCAGGCCGGTTAATCCAGAGTTAATCCGACCTGTACGCTTTTGAGGTGCAGTCTTTCTAAATTTCGTCCGATGGAAACAGGTTGACGACGAGACTCATTTGAGAAGTAGGACGTTCGCATACTACATTTGTCATTCTGGACGCGGCATCTAGGATGAATTCTCCTCATAGGTATTGCAGGAGAAAGTGGTCTTGCCCATGACACTTGGTTGAAAAGATGGTTATCATGAGCAGTTGCGCACCTGACTAGGAATGCATTAGAACTAGCGTTTAAAGCGCGTGAAAGGCTTAGGGCTTACAGAATGACGCAACACAGTTACCTGACTGAGTCGGGTAGAAGAATGATGCCCAAGTTCGCTTGGACAACTTGTGGACTCATACCATTATGGATGACAGGAATGAGGGAGTGATTTCAGGCACATAGCCTCTCCTAGACCGTATTGAACAATGGTATGACCGAAGCTAAGAAAATCTCATGAGAAGAGCCGAAGTTCGTTGAGATCATGAGAGACGAAGGTCAGGTTATGTGACTCCCCAAGCAAGCACCCATGGTCATTGGTCAAGTATAATTGTCCATATGGTCACTTCGAATTCATGATCAAATGGTCAGGTCCATCTTACGACCGCTCTTCCAAGATGAGGACGCACATATCCCTAACAGCTTCCTACCACCGTTGCTTCGTCGTCTCGTTCAGCTGAAGGCCATATATCCTGGTCCGCCTTAAGGGCCACAGCCGCAGTGCTGGCGCCTCCCCTACGCCCTCCGCAGCCGAAACACCCCGCTCCTCCCTGATCTTCCTCTGGTTCTTTGGATCACTGTCCTTGGAGGGTTGGTCATATTGATCAGGGGGGGAGGCACAGAACTCTCCCTGACTCGGTCCTAGAGGATTCTCGCTTGGAGTCGGGATTTGTCAACATTCCTCGATAACCTTGATTAATGGGTGTAAGTAGGTGTAAGTGCTTCTGTCAATCTTATCTTATCGGTTTGATCGGATTCCGAGTCTCTTCAGCTCCAATTACCGTGACAGTAGTGGGCAAAACTGTCATGTCAAAGCCGTCAGATGTTGCCTCAATTCTCGATTCCATAAATTGATCAGTCATGAGAGGCGTAACGTCGACTTATAATGCAAACTGTGGTATGGAACTCTCAAATGAGTCAAAGCTGCGTCTTCCTAACCAAGTCGTCGAGGGCTACCTTAATTCTTCATTTTGTACAATCAATTTTATGCAGTCAAAAAAAGCGCAACGTCGGCAACATGGGTATCGATATGCATCCGTTCCTTCCCGAACACAAACCAGCGCTGCTCCATCACCGTTAGCATGGGCGAATCCAAGGGGGTGAACAGGCAACTTACCCAGCTGCTCTCCTGGTCCGATCTGACTTTCCTGTCCATGTACCACGCTAGTCTTATTAAGCACCACCACCAATGCAGGTCTGTCAACACGAAATCAATATCATTCACTACCCTCCCAGCGCGGAAAGCAAACAAATCACTCACTCCGACGAACCAGCTGCACGTCGAGCCTGGGCAACAAGTGAGCAGTGGGGTTGCGCACGCGGCGCCG
>JABCKH010000162.1:0-31522 GCA_018851285.1 Lyophyllum semitale | reverse complement strand
CCGAGGCCGGGCTATATAAAAGAATTGCCTATCAAGTCGAGAACGAGTCACTGGAGTGTGTAAATGGTGAGGAGAAAGGCAGTGTTGTGTAGTCAGGTTCAGCGTGGGAAAGCTGGAACTTGAAGTTGGCAGGCGAAAGCACGTTCGAGCGGTACAGAACCCTCTCTCTTACTTACGTAAGAGAGTCGGGGATATCTACCTGTCTAATTAGAGGGGTTAAGTGGGACTATCAGGTGCTTTGGATGGGCGCTTATTTCCATGATGCCAGCTTTCTCATAAGTATACCCTCTATGGCGACCAGAATACTTGTTTCGATTAATAAAAGATGCAAACACTGGTTTCGGATCACACTTCCTGTCTCTTAGATGTTTTGCAAGGCTCTGCGCGGTGAGGATATGATGTTGGAGCGGCAGGAATATCTGCGTTGGACCTCGATGACAGATGTGTTCACGAGGTAATCCCAAACTGTGTATTATAATGCCCAAATCAAAGGTCTACCTAACGGAATGTCAACAGAACCGCTTCGGTCTCCTGAATATCGAGGCCCTGTGAAATCAGTTGGGTCTCCACGTTTAGCCGACCACCGACGCGGCCATCACTCGTTTCGTATGTTTGGCCACCCCAAGTTAAGCCAGATGTATCGGTGGCGCGTCTGATACTAAGATTTAGGTGATGATCCCAATGCCATACAACACGAGGAACTTACCCGATAACAAGACGCTTCACCTTCATCAACAATGGCAGCTTGAGATGAACAGCCGTGAAGCCTAGGTCAAGATGTACGCTAGTCCTGTTCGTGCTTTCCGGGAGGTATGCCTTCGAGTTGATGAACACCGCCCGGACCAACATATTTCCCTCGTAAAAGGCATAGCCTGCGATCTGAGGGTGATTTATCTCGAGCTCGATGACTTTAGCATTCTGAGAGTTGCCAATGGCTTCCGCTGCGATAATTGCGGCGTAGTACTGAGGCTGGACGTGAGGTGGCAAGGGTGGAGGCAAGGGTGAGCCATCCAAAATCGATCGAGTCAATGTGGTGGGTTGGATCTAAACATACTTTGAAACTCGTAGTCCCTGACATGAAGAGAACACACCAATGAGTATTTGAAGCCAATGCCGACGTGGAAGAAGACAGCTGATATCCTAAGTTGTGTCCTACAATGGTTTCAACAGCCGCTCTTTCATGCAGAAGAGATCATACTCACGCAAAGAGAGCGTAGTCCAGGGTCCATAAAGCTGCACCAGCCGTGTTGCTTACTCCAGGAGCCCCCTGAAATAACATGAAATTTTGCAGCACGATCTGATAGTAACACATACATGACAGGCGTAGCTGTTAGTTTCTCCCAGAATGTAATCCAAACCTTGGGCAAAGGTGGCTTCAATGTCGGGGACAAAGACTGTCAGGTTTCCGCGTATTGTGGATTTCGTCATTAGATCTTGGAGGAGACCACCGTTTCCTGTGCAGAACGAGCCGCTATAGCGATGCTGAGATATCCTATATTCTCAAAAATGAAGATCAACTCAGAGGGAGGGGGGGTTAGGAAGAACCTACGCAGATATCAGCTTCCCAGGGCCGGTGAGCAGACCTGCCTGGAAAGCTGCCTGAGGAGAAAAGCCGGTTGTTGAGTGCGATGAGCCAGCAAACGATGCGCCCAAGAATTTCGTATGCGACGTAGCACTCAAGCCGGCTGCAACAGAAACATCTTGAGCAAATTGAAGCCACCTGCAGAATATATCAGATGTCAGGATGATCGAGCATCGAAAATAGACTAAATGACACTGAACTCGTTCACCCATTGTGCAGTGCTGTAATTACGAGGTCGGAGGCCGTTATTTTTGTACAGGTCGGGTTCGTTCCCGATCTCGAGGTAGTCCAGAACGATACCGGCTTGCCTTATGTCAGGAGATGAGAATGTCTTGACGATGGAACGTGTCTGAAGCACGGCTGCAGTGATGTTATTTGACCCTAAATTGACTCCCCAAGTGACATGGGTATCTGCGAATACAGTTAAAACACGGAAAATGGACCAAACAGCAAAAACATACTCTGAGGAAGGAACCGTGTAGTAGCATAATAGGAGTCCCCAACGGTGATGTTGGTAGCCTCTGGATAAGGTGTCACCGCAGTAAAAGGAGGGAAAATTTCTTGCGCAAACTTTGCAGTTGGGTAAGCAAAGGTTAAGTGGAAACGTCGATTCATACCTCGACATCCTGACGAAAGTTCGTGTGATCTTCGCTATTTGCACCAATCCGTATGTGTGGCGGGTGCCCAGTAATTTGTTTCAAATTGTGCAGAGTGTTGAAGAAGAACTCGTTTCTCGACGTGGTTCCCGACCAGTCAGTCCACCGATCCATTTCGATTGATAGTGAGATCAGGGATGGTGAGACTGTGGGGGTCGCTGGAGCCGCGAGCAATGGAATGTAGACATTGACGGCATGGACGGAGGAGACGACGAGTGCAGCTAGTAGTGCAGAGATTTTCTGGGTAGAAAAGCCAACCATGGCTGTCAACTTTCGTCGTTCCTGGATTGGTTGGGGCATATTTATACTCATTCTGCTTTAGTTCGGAAGCGATTTGGTAGCCTGTGGAATAGAAGGCCGTCGAGGGAATATGAGGTCACATAATGCTGCTTAACGAGGCTAAAAGGTCGCACCACAAGGTCCTGTGTGCTGCATGATCAGCTAGGAAGATGATGTCTCAGGTGATGTCGATGATATCCCCCACATTAATGAACGTTAATGATCGAGCTCGATCGTGTGGAGACAGGGATAGCCCTCTTCCAGGTAAGCTCATTGCTCATCTATCCAAGCAGCACAGCTTCAGTCCCAGAGTCTAAAATGAGGTGCGATTTGCAGATCTGAGAACGAGATATCTCCAGAGAAACTATATTGAACTGTTACATACCACACGCCCAAAAAAGATCTAGAACCGGCTCCTAAGCGGCTGGAAGCGGGCGACACATTAATAAATGATCGAGCTCGATCGAATATTCGCTTCAACTTGACCTTCGACCAACTGGGAAACGACCTCTGCGACAAGATGAGGCGAGACGAGATCTACTAATATACATCCAGTAACGACGCATGTTCAACTTACTCAAGCCTAATCATACATCCTCGGCTCCGAAGCGTTACACACTGCTCACACCCGTCCTTACACCCTCTCAAAGAAATACAAATACGCCAACTTCTTCAGGTCCCCAACACTCTCCCCCTCTGCCCGCACCACCTTCTCATCATTGAACAGCACCCAGCTCTCGCCCACCCGCACGTGCGCAACGTAGTGCCCAGAGTGCACCGATGGGCCCTTGTGCGAGATGAATGCCTTGAGCCGGAACCGCGCCGGCACCGCCGTTGAGCCTGGCACAACAGGGGCGGGTGCGGGCGCACCACCACCATCACTAGAAGCCGCGTCCTCGCCCATGTCGTCCGGGTGGCTGAATAGCCACTCCACCGCCCGCTCCGCGCTCCCTCCCTGCAAAGCAAAACTATCAGGTCATGCATATGACTAGAGGAGAAGAGAAGAAACCCACAGTCTCGCGGAGCGCCTTACGCGCCTGCATCGGGGTGAACCCCATATCCACGAACATCCCAATTTCCTCCGCCGACGGTTCCTTCCCTCCTCCCCCAGCTGCTGCTGCTGTTGCTGTAATCGGTGCATCAATATCTGCATTCCCCCCATCAGTCAACTCTGTAGTACGGGGCAGGCAGGCACGTACCAGGATCCTCCATATGCGCAAACAACCACTCCATCGCCACCTCCGCATCCCCGTTCCCCGTCACCAGCAGCGCCTTCTGGCAGCGCACCATAGGAAAGCCCATCCCCTCCAACTGCGCCATCGCCGCCGCGTTGAACTCGGGCAGCGCCGCCGCCGCTAGAGGCACAGATAAGTACGTTAGGGATGTGGTGGAGATGGAAAGGGGGGGGGGGGGTACACACCGGGAGCAGCCTCGTTCGGGAGCTCCGTCTCGGAGGGGAGCAGCCCGGACCCGAGGTGGGCTGAGGTAAACTCGAGGATGTCGTCTGGGGGGAGGAGGACGGGGATGTCTGTGCGGGCACGTAAGGATGAGTGAGAGATTATGGAAAGCGGGAGGCAACGATGCACGTACCGAGCTTCGACGGCACCCAGTTCACGAGCTGGAACTTCTTCGCGTGCACAACGAGCACCTCTGGAAGGGACGCAAACTTCGTCTGCCTGTGATCCGATAAACCACCGTCATGGACCGGCAGAATGGCAGAGTAGCTCACCGAAGTGCATGCACGCTTTTCCTGCACGCAGGGCACGCGTACTCGAGTGCCTCCGTCCCAAGCAGCGCATCGAGACACTCCCACAGCCGCACCTCCTCATACTGCGTCTTGCCCTCCGCGTCCGTCCCCGCTTCCTTCGCGGGCACACTAACGCTCGCCACATCAGCCGCATCAACACGGTACCGCACCTTCCCGCACTCCCCGCACTGCAGCCGCTGCTCCAGTCCAAACGCAAACACCCCCGTCGCATCTGCCCGCCGGCCTTAAGCTTCGCCGAAAGCACGGAAGCAGCACATGCGTACCTTGCTCATCCCGGTCCTTGCGCCGATGCGCATCCCGTCTCAACACACTAACCAAATGCGTAAAAAACTCCTCCGCGTCCTGCTGCCGCATCGTCGCAAACTCCTCATGGCCTTTTCCAATGAGCGCCTTGAAGCCCACGGGGCGCACGCCCGCCTGGAACACGGGCGTCGGCGACGGGTGCTGCAGCACCGCAGGCGCACGACCATCCACGGCGTGCGGTGCGGAGGCGTAGTCCGCCGGGTGCGAGTACCGCCCACTGAGCAGCCCGTCCGCGACCTTGTGCATCTGGCACTCGACGCAGGCCGCAGGAAGCGGCTCGGTGCATGCCAGGGCGTGCGCGGCCGCCTGTGCATTGTAGCGCATTTGAAAGACCGGGAAAGAGAAGAGCGTCTGGAGGACTGAGGCCATGTAGCAGCTGTACCACGTGAGACTGACGCCATTGGAAGACGAGGAGGAGCGTACCTATTGCCGAGGTTCGAGAGCCCAGTGAGGCCAGGCCCGAAGAGGGGCTCAAGGGCTTTGCCATCGTCGCCTGTGAGAGAAAAGTCATACTTAAGGTTTTGTTCGATTTGCTGAAGGGACATGAGTTTCGGGGAAGAGAAGAGGGGGGGAGATGCGTCTTACAAGCTCGGTCATGCTCTTCTCGGTCTTGGACAGCGTCTGGACGTTGATGCCAAACGTGGCCAGATGCTCTGCCAGGTTTGGATCGAGCTTGGAGTCATTGCAGATGTAGCAGTAGACGTCTATATATCCGTCAATTCAATGCAAGGACGAGAAAGGGGCAGGTTCCAACCTGCGTTTCCCTCAGGCGTGATGGTGCCTAACTTGACGCTGACGCCGTGCCGGGTCGCCTCGTAGTGCCCGAGCCCGTGGCCGTGGCCGCCCAGTCCACCGAACTGCTGGCGCCCGCAGCCCAGGTTGCCGCAGACCAAGCACAGCCAAAGGTTCTCCTTGAGGTCGCAGGCAGAGCAATGTGCCAGACCTACAACACGTCAGCGACGACATCAAGGATGGAGGTGAAACATACCTGAGGCGGGAATAGGACCGGTGGCCTGCTGCTGCAAGGTCAGCGTGTGCTCGCAGGGCAGGATTTCTTCCTCCCAGGCTTTGACTTCGGATTGACGCGCAGAGGATAGGGATTGCATTATGCCGTTCACGAGCGACTTGACCTGTCCCTGTTGTTAGTAGCTCGTAAATGAGGGGTATGTAGATACGCACCTTTGTATCGTTCGTAGCTTCAGGAATCTCGAGCCCCTTCTCTGAATCGCACGCCCAACATTTGACTACGGTGTTTGTCTCATACTTGTCCTCCTCGCGATCTTCCACGATCGCCAGTTTGGTCATTTTCGCGGGCGGCTCTTCGTCTTCTGCCTGTCAAAAAATAGAAGCTCGTCGCTCCAGTTCGCGATCGAGGTGGATGGAAACTTACGCGCGTCGCTGAGGGTTTGAGCTTCCGTTTCACATTCAAAGTGAACGTATGTCCAGATTTTTGGACATGCGTTCTGGCGTGATGTTTCTCGGGATCGGTGCACCCGCCGTTAAAGCAACTCAAGCATACTTCGACGCCCCCAGGTAGATCCTGTAATTACAAGGAGATCTCAGTCAATCTCCTACTTAGATTGCGATGAAGACGAGCCTGCGAGTCAAAACATTGGGTACATTCTTCACGATGGACAGACTGGGATAGCTTAGGGAGCTGGAGACGCGCTAGCTGGTTGAGATGCGTGCAGGTCATAGTGGTCCAGGAGGTCTAGGAGAAGAAGCATCGCTGCTTCACCAGTGTATCAAGTCAGGTGACCGTCAACGCACATGGTAATCTTTCCCTAGATTGGGGGAATGGGCCAAGCACAATTGCAAGCTTGGTATACATTCGAATAGGGATAAGAGATAGGATTATTATATACATACATACCCACAAATGTGCCAGAAATTGTAAAATCGTCCCATCAATGCCGCCAACCGATTTCATGTCCGTTGTCCATCATCGGTTCAACAAATCCACGAAAGGCCCATGGTCGTGCTTCACCTTCACCTTCACCTTCACCTTCACTTTTACTTTGGTCCTGAGACCATCGCATACCGTACCCTTCTGGGACTCGAACTTCATACAACAGGACTTGATGTGGAAGCCAGTGTAAATTTCTCCATGTCGCCCTACTCATCACCTTCCAAAACAGCGTGACTGCCTTCTCATTTATAATGGCCACGGGTCCAGAGGGAGTGCCCCACCATCCAGCACTAGCCTCTCTCTTATCGCGCTCGCCCTCTTTTGCATCAGAGGGCTGTGAGCGATGGAAGTGTTTTGACCAGGCACGTGCTCCAGCAGTAAGTCCAGCTTTGTTAGGCACGAGAAAGGAAGCAAGGCAGATCTCTGAGGTAGGAGGAGTAGAGCCTAACGCAGATCCAACGGTATAAGCTAGTCCGTGCGACAAGTGGATAAACAGTGGGGTTTTCACAGGAGCGTTGGCAGATTCTTCAGAGTGTGTGTGCATAGCTTTTGCACGCTCAGTTGCAGCTGAAGGAAGCTCTTCCATTCCGTGGCAGTGGGGTATATCCATCTACGGTCGGAATTGATGCGTAGCTTGGATGAGTGAATGCACAGTGCAAGCAACGACGACTTGTCGGACTCGATGGATGTTGTGAGTTGATAACTATTTAGATCACTCGTTACTAGTATCAGCTTCCAAACAACCGCAATCCGAGTTTAAGCCTTTGACCAATATGCAAGGATTCAACAAGTGCGCTGCATTGTCAGTTCTAGAATCAAAATACTCACATAGCTTTTGTCAGGTACTATCCCCCGGACTATGACCCTTCTCATGGCAGTCTAAACGCTTATAAAGGTAAGCACATGTTTCTATTCAGGAGCGAGAACCTCTTCGAAGAGTCAGTTAGGCAAGCATGCCTTGGGAGATAGGGCCCGAAAACTCGACCAAGGAATTCTGATCACACGATTTGAGCTGCCTTTCAACATCTGGTGGTATGTTTCAAGGCGAGCTGTGTCTCAAGCAATTTAATTAACAGATGCATTGCAGTGGAACATGCAATAATCATATAGGTATGGGTGTGCGATACAATGCAGAAAAGAAAAAGATCGGAAACTATTACTCAACCCCCATTTACTCGTTCCGATGCAAATGTCATCTGTGCGATGGCTGGTTTGAAATCCAGACCGATCCGAAGGTTAGCTCCCTGGTTTCTCAGATCTTACAAAGCTAATGTGGCTATGTTTTAGAACACTCGCTATGTAGTAGTCTCTGGAGCGAGGCAAAAGGATGAAGATTGGAACCCTGAGGAGAACGGCGGCTTTGCTATCCATGGTGCGTGTTTGATCTGCCATTACTAGTTCGAGCCCTAATCGTATCTCCAGATACCGAAGGGGCAGCTGCGCCGGTGGATCCATTGGCTGCGCTTGAAAAGACTACAAACGCCCAAAATCATTTGACGAATGTCGAAGCCCCTCGTCTTGAATCGTTACAGTCCGTGTCCGAGCATTTCAATGCTGACCCGTACGCGCTGTCCAACAAGGTCCGGAAACGGTTTCGCGAAGTGAAGAAAGTGGAACAGCGGAAACAGCGCGCGGACGATTACATCAAAGGCCGCTATGGTTTACCAGTCTCATTGACCTTACTGGAAGAAGACGAGGCTACGAAGAAGGAGGCAAAAGAGGAATGGTCACGAGGGCAACGCGAGCTGGCCGCGAAAGAGAGTAACAAGCGTCGGAAACTGGCTGTTGACATTGTGTCGATCCCGTCGTCTTCCTCGAAACTTACCCCTTTGCACCATCGTAAGTCGACATCACTGAAACCACCGCCCAAAAACCCAATCGATTCTCTTCGGGCTCGAATCATGGAGAATACTGCGCGGCAGACGAACCCTTTTAGCAGACCTGGGAAACCACGAGCATGGACAGGACTCACATAGCCACTTGCCCCACCAGTCGTGTTCCATATCGATGTCTTGCAGCCATCTGTATCAATTTGTAGCCTTATGTCAATTATTTGGTTCTGGTCGTTTGCTGAGCCAGCAAGAAATCGATAGCAGTAAAACAACAGTAGGTAGTACAGAGAGCGCGTAACCAAGGAAAATAATAGTAACAACGATATCGTGGCAGGGGTAGGTGGCAAGGGGGGCGGGAAAGTAAATATTTGACTCCAGAAAGAACCATGGGATAAGATAAGCCAAAAGACACGGGCGGAATTATGGAGCAGAAGTGATGTTAGTGGGTAAGAGGAATGAAAAAAGAATAAGCTATGAGCCCAATACATACAGCTAGCTATGAAGTGAAGATGGCCCATGGCTGTTCTTGCGTAGGCATCGGACTGTCCCATTTCCAATCCCCAGACTGGTAATATGCAGATTCCCCTCCGTCGATCTCCTTCCAGGGGCCGAGACGTAGAAGATCCGGAAGCTCCTCCGTTTTTGGCTCTGTCGATGATAATAGTGCGTGATGTGCAGCGTCCGCCTCTGAGCCAGATTCGGGACTAGGGTTTGTGGATGATGATGAAACCATTTCCGGTGTGGGAGCCTTCGAGTCGTCACCGTTATCATCGTCGAGAGTTCCAAATGACGAGAAGTCAAAAAACTCGACGAACTCGTCGGCAGGCGGTTTAATCGAAGTCGATAGCATACTCGATTCCCCTAATCCACCAAGCGACGACAGCCCAAGTGCCGCCTCAGAACCCTCGGGGACAGTACCGTATCCCTTGAGAATCATGTCCAATGTCTCAGAGATATCGGAAGATAGCGACTCCTGGCCCTCTCCCGCCATCTTGATGAGCTCCGTCATCTGCTCCAAAAAAGCACTGGCATCCTCCTCCGTCTTTATGTTCTCCACTGCCTCAGTCTTCTTCTTCAGTGCGTCGCTTGGTGGCCCTTCCCATTCGGTCTTTATACGTTTAGGTGGAGAAGGTTCGTTAGCGGCACCTGAGCCAGATGCCACTGGGCTGGCTCCAAAGCTACTGGATATATCCTCTTCACGAGGTCGTTTGACATTGCCGTTAGTAGTTGCGGAGGAAGTCTGCGCCGGCTCAGCAGCAGATGGCACCGAAGCAGGGGTCGGTTGATTTTTGACAGAGGGACGACGTTTAGGTGGATTTTTGGGTTTCGCTGGGGCTTTGCCCTTGGGTGATTTGGGAGCGTGGGGGGAAGACGCGGTCTGGGTAGGAGTAGGGGCACTGGGAACGGGTGTGGATGCCGAGTATGAAGGTGGTGTGGGTGTCGAGACGGCAGGAGCGGTCGTCGCGCTCGGCGTTGAGGCTGATGCCTTCTTGGGAGGGGGTCGGAGGGTGACGGGAGGGCGATTAGGTGGGGCTAACGATTGCGGTGGCATTTGCTGTGGAGGCATGGACTGGGGAGGTCGAACCATCTCTGACGTCGAGTGGTTATTAGGTGGCATGTTACCCGCACCCTGGAGAAGATGCTGCTGGGACACTGGCTGGCCTTGCTGGGGTTGTGGATTCCGGTTGATTTGTGTTGAAAGGTAGGACTGGACAGTGTCGTTCGCGTTGTGCACTTGCACCATCATGTTCCGGAGGATATCAAGGCCAACGATGTAGCGGGGGTTGGGGGCATTTAGAAGTCCTCGTTGTTGATTTACCGTCATGATCTTAAGCGAAAGGGTTACAATACGTAACGAAAACAAACGATTGGGACGTACGATGGCGATGAGTTTCCTTATCAGGTCTTCGGATTTGAGGACAAAGTAATACATGGCGAGCTTGGTGTCGATCTCCTGAGCAAAGTGTTGCAACTGTTGCAGTAGGCTGTTGAACTCCGCCCTTTGATCCATGGGGACTTCAACTCCACGCATATTAGGCAAATCTAGGAGGGGAAGAATGTTAATCAAACGGAACATAGACGACAAAGACATCACGGACTGTTCGCCTGGAAATCCCTTTTGGTCTTCTGGATAAAGGCCATCGCTTGCTCTTTTGTCGCACGGATCATAGGGATGCCATTCTGCGGATGAGGATGTGGTTGTTGGGTAAGTTGTGGCTGTCGATTATCCATAAAGTTATTGCCTTGCATCGGCAACAGTCCATTCTGCTGTGGTTGCATGAACGCTGGGTGCTGATTAGTGGCTGGTGCGGCAATCTGGTGGTTGACGGCATTCTGGAATCCAGGACCTGGCGCTCCTTGCATACCCTGTTGCTCAGGAGGACGTAATCCCTGATTCTGGAACTGCCCGCGGAACATGCCCTGCTCCATTACGGTCCTCTGTAGATGCGCCCTGTTCGTCTCCACAAATTGGATGATCTTGTCCTGGACGCCCTGACGGCGGAGCTCTTCGACCGACTGATTGGCGTACCCAATGACCACTTGCATCTGGTGTGCGTTGAGTAAGCCGCGAGCCTGAGGTTGAGCCTGGGACGAGCTGCCGTTTCCACTTGCAGCTGCCGCCGCGTGAGCCTGTACGGCCGCCGCCGCCGCCTGCATCTTCCTACGAGAATCAATCACGGAGTTGATATAGACTTGGTCAAAGCCCGCCAAGTAATCCTTGTACACTGAGGCGAGACGCTGAGCAACGCCAGGTCCGGACTTTGCTGGCTCTGTGTCCGTCCCCGGGAACTGGACGAAGCCCATCTTTCCACCGATGACGTTCCACAGTTCCTTGCTATGTACCTATCGCGGGCATCGTCAGTATAGCCATAACAATCACGAAGAACACGACATGCCTTGTTCCAACCGCCCTCCTGCATGACATTTGTGTGCAGCAGATAAAGATCAATCTCGCGCCCATCAACGTTCATCAAACGTGGGTCGAGCTTCATCGCTTTGTTCGCAGAGTAGCTCTTATACGCACTGTCAAATCTATTTTTCTCCAACGGAGGTGGTAGCTGCATGCTTCCAGAAGGAGACGGATGTGCTCCGATAGACGGAGGCGACGATGTGCCGTTGTTCATTGGGAACGGGAACTGGGGGTTCATATTTGGGGACATTTGATTAGGGAATGGTCGTCCTGGCGCGGGCCCTCCACCAGGCGTAGGATGCTGTTGTTGGTGGGGCTGACCTGATGGCGGTCGGGCAACACCTGGTGCACCAAGGTGGTTCCCTTGCTGTATTTGAACATGTATATTCGAAGGGCTGGGTTGCATGTTATTCTGTCCTGGTTGCGGCGGGTTCGACGATTGAGCGTGACCCATCTGCGCGGTCGAGTTGGGGTTGAAATTCCAGGTGCCCTGTCCGGAACCGTTTGCCTGCTGATGGGCGGCTTGTTGCGCGATGGCACTCCTAATCGTAGGAAAATAAAAAGGATGGATATGAGCAGTTCGTCACCGGCGTCTGTGAGTCACAGAGAAAAGAGGGGACTGGCGTACATATTGGCACCCATACTGTGCATGGCATGCGTCATCTTGACCAGATACTCTTTCTTCTGCTTGATGTCACTTGATAGCGCCCGCATCTTGTTGACATGATTCGGATCAGGCGACATGGGTCGTTGCGCATTCAATTGCCCCAACAGCTGCTCCTGTCCCTGGATATGATTGCGGAGGACGGTGGCTCGCTCATTTAGCTCGCCAAGAGTCAGCCTACGCGGCACTTGTGTAGTTTGTGGTGTGTGCTGTTGCTGTGGCGCTGATCTCTCCCCAACCGTATTTGGACCCTGGATATTAGGATGCGCCGGGGATGGACGGCGATCAACCATGCTGGGTGCAAAGAGTTCGCCAGGGGAAGACTGGTTCATGGCTTGTAGCTGCTGTTGATGCTGCGCCTGCTGCTGCTGTTGCTGCTGCCGCTGGTGTTCCAACCGCTGCGCGAGGTTGATCGGATTGTTCTGAGGCTGCTGGTTTTGCGCCAGCATAAGTTCCAGCTGCCTGGTGACGCTCGGATCGCCCACCTGTCTCGCATTTGCCTGTAAGGCTTGGAGCATGGCGTTACGAGACATCGACTGCTGCATGGTAGGAGCGTTAGGTAAACCGGTGCCAGTGAAACCATTTGGCATATTTGTCTGCTGCGACGGGTTGGACCCTGAGTCAAGGTTGAAGGGCTGGGATTGCGATGGTTGTTGGCCATTAGCAGCTCCACCGCCCATGTTACCCATTTGCTGACCGCCCAGACCAAATTGTTGGTTATTGAGCTGCTGCTGCTGCTGCTGACCTTGAACGCGAGCGAGGTCCTGACTTCTTAATAGATCCATCATCTAGAGCAAGAATAATGATTTCATGGTTAGCCAGGGATCGAAGCCTTTTACGTAACAAAATCGGAGTGTGGGGGGCGTCGATAAGATAGAGGAAGAGAACCAACTAGGTGAACGGCATGGTTCACGATCGAGGGCAGCGCAAAACCTCATGTGTGCATACTAGCACGATGCGGCCAAAGCGAAGGCGCAAGCCGTAGTGGACACACCCCAAGTATTCGTTCCGCATACAACGGGAGTGGGCCCAGCGACAGCATAAATAAAAGCGAGTAACAATTCACCTGAGCGTTTGCCTGTGGGTTCATATCGCCTCCTCCTGGTCGGAATTGTTGCATGTGCTGAATCTGCTGCCACATCCGCCCCTGGTCTGGAAATCCAGGAAGCGACGGGTGGACATTCTGCTGCTGCTGAACTTGTTGAGCCTGCTGCTGATTGAGTTGCTGTTGCTGTTGCTGCTGTTGCTGCTGCTGCATGAGCCCGGGAGTGAAATTGGGCATCATGGGGTATTGGGGTAGACGATCTGCCATTTATCCTGCGACGACTGGGAGAGCGTGGGGATAGAAGGGAGCTTCCTCGACCACACGGGCGTCGCGAAGGCAGGAGAGCGGTCTCCTGTGTATTCCGTGTTGTCTCCGAGAGAAATGAGGGGGGAGGAGGGGAGGAATTGAGGAGAATTTTCGAGCGGCGTAGTGGTGGGAGCGAAACGAGGAGTCGCACTTTGGCTGTGGCTGACAAGATTCCATGTTTGCGACAGTTGACAAGTCCGACATTAAATATTATTTTACTTGCTAACTCACACTCGCTTGTATGCTAACTCACTATGGAATCCAGCCCCTATTCCAACACAAAGCCTGATCGTTCCATCTGACCTTCACTGCTTCCTCCCCTCCTTAATCCCGGCCAATCCTCGGATTCCTTCCGATGTCTACAGCTTCAGCGAGCTATTCACGCGCAGCTTCAAACGGGCTTCAAACTTACGTTGGCAACAAGGCTGGTGATTCACACCACCGCCTCCAGCACCTCACGCACGGTCCATCCCCATAATTCGAAACGCGTCTCGATATATCGCCGACTAGCACGGTCCTTTCTGAACATACAAAGCAATACTTTCGATAGTCATTATCAGTGGGCTCAACCTTAGATGCTTGTCTGTCAACTTCCGACACCATCCATGCTGCTGATCCCGCTATCCGCCTCCGCCTCCGCCTCCGACACCCACTCAGCCGTGGTGTTCCACGGCTGCTGTGCTACTACTACCACTATCAGCCCCGGCCGTATATAAAGATGGCCATATCAAGTGCATGACCTGTCATCCTCCGATCCCCTCTTACAGTCCATCCCTTCTACCAAAGGCACCATGAATCATCCCGGCAGCGGAATGAAGCGCCCTGGGACGTGTTCTTCTCTTGCTGTTTAAAATTCAGAGTCTGAACTTGCGATCCCAGGCGTGGTCACTGATATTTCCGCTGCTATGTGTTAAACACACTTGGATAATATCCTCGGAGCTATGTCTATCCTGGTCGCCTCATCATCAATCATTTTCAAGAGATGATGCCGCGGACCGGCTACATGGGACCTTGTACATGGGACGTGGTTCACCAGGGACCAAGTACACAAATATATGTGCCAGGGGCGCAAACGAGTTGTCTCCCACATACCCACTCAACGGCCACTCACCATCACGGCGCATTCAAGTTCACGGAGCGGGTATCCGACGATCCTTTCTTTACAAGTTACAAGGCGAAAATGATCCCTCCTTACGAGCGCCCTGAGGTAGGACAAACCAGGCACCCACGCCTCCACACATGCCTTTGAATTGTACGATCTACACCAAGCAACCGACGCGATAGGCGACCTCGACACCCCGCGCGGGGCCTACTCTGTATCTCCTCGGTTTTGGGAGATCTGGTATTTCGGACAATAGGACAGGAGCGAAGGCACCTCGATTTCGCACATACGCTTTCGACGAACTCGGGTCCTCCTGTTGCATGACCCTTCTTTTCCCCGCCTTCCCGCGGCCGCCTCAGGCTCCCTTACACCCCATTAGTATTCAGCCCAGAACAAGACTAGGCTTCCTGCCTTATATGGTGCGCCTTTCGGTCCACGCACACCTGCGGTCCATCGTCTTAAAGTTACTCTGACCTCGATCCTCCCCAATCATGATTTGCGTCAGGTGATGATCGCTAAATTTGGACATGGGTCTTGGTTTTCCTCTTGTCCAGTCCCCGTCAGCCCCCGTCAGCCCATGTCTTTGAGGACTCACACCCCTTCATCTATCGCGTACCTCATCAGAAAATCTCGCTGCATGTCAATACCCGATGCGTCCTTGGTCATGCTCCATTAGATAGCCTTTCGGACAGTTGCCGTACCAATCCCGAGATCAGACGGACGTCACCTTTAGCTAGACTTGATAAATGATGCACCCCTCGAAACAAGCAGAGCGATATCTTTGCCATTTTGATTTTCGGTGTTTATCTGTCAAGTGCGTTGACTTATTCAAATTCAAAGACTTACAATGCGTGATTGCTTTCTTCCCGATTCTCTCTGCCATCTGGCCTTGTACCAAGGAACCAGGATGGATCCTGTCCAGTGTCCCCGTTACCCCTGTGCTCCGCCCCGTCTTAGAGTTGCGTACATGCAGCGCCCTTGCATGGGTACCTGCCTACCTAACGCAACCAACTAGGAGCAATCCCGATCAAACTCTCCACCGGGGATCCATCCGCCGCTCTATACTTGCTCATGTTGAATGGACGAGCACTAAGGAAGGTAGTGAAGGGATGCAAGTGGTATGTTCCGACCGACTGTGTCCAAGGAGCTTTTCCTAGTACATGATACACTTGTTTGTTACGATTGCAGTTCTAAATCTTGTCATAGCCACAACCCGGACAAGGAGATTTTGGGGTGAAATCTCAAGAACGTACAGGGTGAATGATGCACTTGCATATTGTCCCGCAAAATGATCTACAAGGCAATCAAGTGCAAACCAAGGAAGTGTGTATATACATTAGAAACGGTGAGCGCACAGCAGGTCTGGTAGTTGTGCAAAAGGGGTGCAATAAATAAAAAGTTTTATCCACAAGACGGTGTCCAATCAGAAGGGAAGGAGCGATTAGTCATTTTAGCAGGTTTTTAAAAGGGTCCCACAAACCGGAGGGAGTGCAAATGGAACGTTACACGTCGTTACAATGGAGCCAGATTAAGCGGACAACGATGTAGACGAGATAAATCAAGGTGATGTGATGATGCGGCAGTGAAATGCAAGTGATACAAATGATGGGCATGGTGTGAATGAGCTCTATCGACGACTGCTGGAGGCGGCAGCGGTGTTCAAATTTGTGATGTTGTCGTCGCTGTCGCTGTCGTCCTCCTTCCTGGGGATAGCAGGCCCTGATTCTAGTATCACGTCCCCATCAGAGTCCTCTTCGTCATACTCGTCCTCGAGTGCATTACCATCTAGCACCAACACCCTCACACCATTCACCTTCTTGATTACCTGCGGAGGACCCACGGCCAACACAGTATCGTCTTCCTCTGTTTCCTCTCCCAACTGGATGGCGCCTCCACCTTCTTCCACTTCCTCTGCATCGGCGACACTATTCACCTCCTTCCCGAACCAGTACCGGAGGCCGACGGGTATCATGACACCCACGACGACTGCGGCAAGGCCAAAGAAGTTCCGCCAGCTGATGAGGTGGAAATCGTCCGCGCTCGTCATCTCATCTAGACCTCCACCAATCGTCGTGTGTATCACAGTGACACCTAGAATGCCCAACGCTGTGCTGATCCAGAACGGTACCAGCCCAATGCCAACGTGCGGGCACACAATGTTCACAACCCAGTGCGGAGGCAACGGCGCGATGCGCAGCACAATAAGGAAGGAGATCATGTTCTCCTTGTTTGCCTGGATCTTGGTTGCCCATTTGTCTAGGAGTGCTTTCCATTTGGGAAGGGTAAGTAGGGCAGGGCCGAGCGCGGCAGAGATGAGGTAGCAAAGGGAAGCGCCGGTAGCAACGCAGCAGCAGGCGAGAGGTAGTGCACGGGTTACACCCCAGACGGCGCCACCAAGGATGGAGAGATACATCGATCCCGGGAGGGAAAATGCTTGGAGGCTGTGTAGAATTTGGTTTCGTCAGTGACAGAAGGCAAAGGATGAGGTGAAACAGACAAGAGGTAGGTGATCACGTAGCATATGACAATGCGGTAGGGGTAAATGTCGCGGTATTTCTTGAGGAGGTTGTTGAGGTCTTGTAATTGTGCAAAGGACTTGGGTATGCGTAGCCGTGGACGGTCCGCTCTGTGGATATGATTAGCCACTTTGTATACCGTTGAAGCAATGAGACTTGCTCTTCTAGTGTTGGCAGCGCCATCCATAAAGCTGCACCGAGAAGGAGACTACTAATGATGAAGATGGCTGCCATCTTTAGCGTAGCATTGAGAATGACTTTGCGTGAGGATGGACGGGATGGGGAGTGGGGATAGTTGGCCGTGCCATATGAGGGGGTTGTTGGGGTGAGTAGAGGGGAACGGTCGCCGTGGTCTGCATAGTTCACGGTGTCGAGAGTGTACGTCGAATGGTTCTCGTGGTGCGTTTCAATGAACGCGAGATTTGGTGGTGGCATAGTGGGACTGACCAGGGACTGACCAAGGCACTGATCAGCTCAATATAATTTCAAGAGCTGCGGACTTAATAAACCCTGATTTAGGGTTCGGAATGGCGATCCTCTCTGTACTAGTATAGGTAGCGGGAATTACAGGAATGTAATGTAGAACAAATCCATCCGGGTGTCTCAAATCCAATGAGAGTTCATTAAATATAAATGGCGTATGATCCAATAACTGGTCGATGGTCGCTCCTGCCCTCTAGCCTCCTCATTCCCCTGTCGTCGAGGGTATTGTAACTCATACATACGACGTCACCCTTGCGCGGCAGGGGTGGTGCGCCTACGTCCGCGCTTGCTGGGGGTTCTATCGATGTACTACTCTGCGCCGAGTTGTGGGAAAAGAAAGAGGGGAGGAAGCGCCACCGGGATGAGGATGGTGTCACTGTCGGTGCCTGGTTAGATAGAGCAACGACGTGGGGGTGTTGTGTGGTCGTGGTTACGGGCGTGGCGGCGGAAGCAGTGGCACGGCGCATCTGCTGATGGTCGTGGCCTGCAGGGGTAGAGTTAGCAGAGTTGATACGGCGGAGACCAAGTTCGGGATGAGTGTGATGCCGGGTCGGTGACGTTGGATGTTCATTCGACTTCACGAGAGAGAGCCCATCGAGGGGGGCAGAGGACTGCACAAACCGGGAGAAGGCTGCGTTGTTATCGAGAAGATTGTGTTCGGGGGAAGAAGAGTTTGAGTCGTCGAAGGAATCGGATGCTTTGGATGTCGTAACGGATGTTAAAGAGTCTTTGCGCACCCGCGCAGAGAGAGGACGGAAGGCATTGACAAAGAATTGGCCCATGCGGTGTCGAGGCCGGACCTGGGGCTCGGACACCTCTTCGTCTTCAGGCTCTAGGTCGGGTTCTACGGTGGTTTTCCACAGTATTCGATCGCACCAACTTGGGACGCGTTTCTTATTCGACGAGTCATATACGCCCTTTTCGTTATTCTCCTCCTCTTCGTCGCTGGGAAGGCTAGACTTGGTAGAATTGACCAAAATCATGGGCGGAGGCCGCAGGCGGGTTCTATCAATGGCATCAAGCGAAGGGGGGCCTTCTGGTACTGATCCAGGCGTCAGGAGACTGTTGGATGTCACGTCAACTGAACTATGCGCCGTATGAGACTTCGGTCTGGCATGCAGTTTGGCTTGGTGCTGCTTGTTATTTTTGACTGACGAAAGCAGGGCAAGCCATTTCGCCTTGGCTCGCTGAGCAGTGACAGACACTTTGCTGGAGGAGGTGGCCATGGTTTGGGATGACGGGGACGTATAAAATTCCTCATCTTCAAGCTCGCGATCGGTGCCTGCCCGTGAATGTGCCGATGTCCAGACAGACGACGCCATGGACGCGCCCTCCTCGCCTTCACCCTCTTCTTCCGCTTCCTCGTTCTCGAGTTCCTCAAGCTCCTTCTCCTCAACCTCGGTCAGTCGATGAGAGCTTTCGCCTAGGCGCTTCCAACGGTCATGCCTTGATCCTCGTCGTTTGGCTCGTTTGAGGGTGCGAAGGACGTCATACTTGAAGGTTGGAGGAAAGTTGATTGTTGCCTCTTTGAACCCGACAAAGGCTTGTCCGCTTTGCATTAGATTGGTGAGTTGGTCAAAGGCGAGTGCTTGGGCATACTCTGCTGAACAGTGAGAAAAGTCCACGGATGGGGCACGGATAGCGAATTTACCTTTCCTTGACATTAGCCAGTCCGCGTGTAGTCGAGATATGTCCAATCGAAAATTGAGATCACCACAGAGGAATGTGTAGTCGAATTTGTCAGTAAGATCTTTGGTGCTAAATTAGTCACATCGCTACCGCATGATTGCTCACATACCTTCGGCCATGACTCTTGGATCGTCAATCGCCAAGAAGTCATCAACGGAAAGTTCAGCCTATGGAACTTGGGTGAGCATATGCAAAGGATGACACGCCAAAAAAAAGTACCTTGATTTTAGCCAAGTTGGAAAGCCTGTGGTTCACTTTTCCTTCATGCGCTGCGGACAATGTTGAATGAAAGTATCACGCAGGGCAAGGCTTAACGTACCAGCAAGGTGCACATTGAGAAATAGGAAAGTTGTGCCATCCAGATTGATCGTGATCCCAACCCCTCCCTTGTTCCCAACCCGTCCCCCGATGAGACCTGCGGTCACAGCAGACCTTGACGTACCTGTTGTATTCTTGTCATCGCATTGAATCATGGATTGTAGGCAAGAACGACTGACCTCGGACAAGAGGTCGCATGTCGCGATGAATATAAACTGCTAGATATATACCCATCATCCGCTCCTTGATGAGCATTTGGTATGGGCCTTTCCGCGGTTCCTTGGAGGGCTGGCGCGGCGTCAGAGGTTTGGGAAACCCGACGTCGGCGACTTTGGGCGAGCCTGCGCGTAGTCCGTATCCGCTCCCTTGACATAGCCAATCTTCAATCATCGACGTCCACCCAGAAAGGGCCTCGTGTGGTGCCTCTTCTGGGCTCTTCCGCGTCCGAGAAGCCTCGTCCTTGTCTGGTTTCGACCGCGGTTTGTCGTATTCACGATCTCGTTCTTTGGCTTTCTCCTTCTCTTTATCGCGATCCTTATCCCTGTCTCTATCCTTGTCTATTAGCTTGAACCCAGCTCCCAGCCCCATAGGAATCCCTGCCGATATATCGGCTTCAGCAGGGATAGATGAAGAAGACTTTTCGACACGTACCGGATAAGGATGGGCATTCCTGTCCTGCGCTAGATTGGTTTCGATATGTGAGCAATCCTGCAATAGGAACATATCTTGCTTACACCACGACAAGATGGTAAGGATGAGCTGCTTCAGCTGGGAAGTCTGGAACCACTCCAGAAAGGTTAGAGCTTGTTGGGCTCCAGAGAGAAACCTTCCCCAGAAGCTCCTCCAAGTCACCCTGAGCATATTACAAAATTAGAACGCTGTCTCGGCGTGAGCACATGGCCTAACCTTTGGCACAGAATCATGCATATTCCATGTTAGGATGCGGACCTTGAGAGCTTTCCGCGTAGCCATTGCTGGCTTCGATGGAGGAAGGGGCGGAAGTGCTTTTTCTGGTATAGAACGTGTTGCATTCCCCGTGGGTAGTGGCGCTGGTGGAAAGAGACCTTGTAGCCGGGAAAGGACTACGGTTTGCTGAGCTGAAGCCAGACGTCATGTGGGTATCCCGTAGAGCACAATGAGTCTGAAGCTGACCTGGACGCTGTGCCTGCCCAGCCATGGTCGTTGCCCTCGGCCGCTCGGCCTTCGTGTTTGCGGACATAATTATGGTGCTCTGCGAGAGAATATGTAGAGAAATGCGTGGTGGAGCACAGTGCTAAGCCCTGAAACGCGCATTTATGCACAAGGCATAGCTCAAGCACACATCAGGTCGTTGTCGTCGTGTGCCCTGGCCCGTGCACGTTACGTCACGACCCGAGTCACGTTCACGCGTCGTGCCAAGAATATTCTCGATTCTCGGGTTGTGCCTCGATGCTCTGCAAGCTTTCAAATTTCAACGTTCACTCGTTCAGCGAAACTTTATTCCAAAAGCTTTTAAAACATAAGTTTGAAGGCTTGGGAAACTGTGAAGTTTATTTGGGGGCATAGCTCAGTTGGGAGAGCAGCAGACTGAAGTGAATTCTGCCTTTCTGAAGGTCCCGCGTTCAATCCGCGGTGCCCCCATCTCTTTTTTTTAGTCTACGCTTGGCGACGAGGACGAGCGCATATCCTGCATGAGTTCAGTGGATGAGTTTGGAATCAGGGATTGCTAACGTTATGTTCCCTTGGTGGCACATTTGCTGACCAATCAATATGCTTGTCCATGTCCACTACCAAACCTTCGATCTCATCAACTGCAATCAAACGAACGACCCCCCATCTCAATCCCTCGTAGTACACAAGAGACGACAAGAAACAATGGCACCATCGAGATCACGAAAAACCCGCTCGCGCGGCTCGTCGCAACGCACGCCGACCTCCAAATATTTCCCGGCAAAGAGCGGACAGACGAATGATCTCTCTCCCGACGAGACAGACACAGGTGTGGAGCCGGGGAAGGACAACGTCGACAATCGGGATAGGGACTATGATGCGGAGGAGGTGGGTCGGGATGAGGAAAACGATGAGGAGGGCGTGAAGGAATACGACAGTGACGCGCTAGACGATGATGACTTCGGCTCTGGACAGCGGAAGCGGAAGCGCCGAATGTCGAGCACAAGGGCAAAGACGAAGACAAAGAGGAAGAGCCCCACGAATAAGAAGTCCAAGACCCGACCCCAAGAGGACGAGGACGAGGAATACCAGCTGGAAGATGGGCAGGAGATCGTCGGCGCCGTCGTGCAGGCTCCCACCACCGGCCAGGGTATATCTCGTTCTTTTATCTTCCGCTGCACTGCATCTGACGCATGCTTAGTGCCGCCCGGACAGATCTCTCAGAACACGCTCAACTTCTTGAGAAAGCTCCAGGACCCGAAATATAATGACCGGGAGTGGTGCGTCTCTCCTCTCCTCCCCTCCTTCCCGTTCCCCAGTCAATGTCCCTTCCAGGTTCAAGCTCCACGGTACGCCCCCTCGCTCAATAAGGTTCGATATTGATAGGGCGACGCAGAACCGGTGTACCGTCAGGCGGAGGTGGAGTGGAAGGCCTTCGTCGACGCGCTGACGGACGACCTCACGGACGCGGACCCACAGGTTCCACCGCTGCCTGCGAAGGACGTGATATACCGGATATATCGCGACGTGCGTTGTTTTTCCTGTGATTCTTGCAATTGGAACGACCGGCTGACTTCTCTCGTCGCGGGGTACAGATCCGGTTTAGCAACGATAAAACACCATACAAGAAGGGCTTCTCTGCGAGCTTCTCGCGCGGCGGACGCAAGAGTATTTTTGCTGGATGTATGTCTTTCATTTTCAATTCAGTTTCATTGTTCTTTCGTTTCGTCTTCTCGGTCCTTCAGTTCCGGTCATCGACGATAGCCATTTTGTGATTTTTTTGATGTCGCCGGGATCCTTGATTCAACTTGTTGCCTTCCTTGTGAATTTGAAGAGTACATACCCTTTTTTGTTTCTCCCTCGATTCCAGATTACACCTTATATCTGTATATGTCTTCTGTGTCTGCTTCCCGTCCGTCTTGACCTTCTGTTCCTCCTCGGTAACCCGAACCCATAAGCTAATTTTAATCCATAGACCATGTGTTTGTGACTCTCTCTGATAGCGTGGTGATTTCTGACCGTCGATCGCCGCTTTACAGCGCTGGTGAGCGCTTGTGCTAACCGCCAGTCCCTACTAATACCCCTTCCCCTTCATCACGCAGTCCAACCAGGCGGCCATAGCCTCATCGCAGCAGGTTCGTGGTGTCCCGGACGTACCGAGCTCGCAAACATCAGGTATGTTGCTCGTCACTTTCCAACTGTTTCCGTCGCGTTTCATGCGAACACCATCACGTGATCGCGACAGGACGAACATCCAGAATGACTCTGCACGCCTGCGGCGCGTGCTATCCGCCCCTGGATTTATACAGTACTTTGGTGAGCCAAGCCCCCGTGCGAACGGGGGCCGCCAGAGCGTTTTCGGGATGGAGGATGAGCTCAAGGTTGCGCCAAAGGGCGTGGATAAAGGACATCGGTGCGTTGCTTAGATTGTTTGTTGTGTTTGACTGAGGTTTGTCGCGGTGTCAAGGGATATTGATTTGTTGAAGTGCCGCTCGTTCGTTGTTGTACATCGGTACGCTAGGCGGGTTGATTTTTAGGGGTTTGATATCTGACTGCGATTGTTTGAACATATTGTAGATTTACGGACGAGGAAGCACTGGCTGAGGGATTCAAGGAGACTGTGGCAGAGATGGTGCGCGTGATGCGGCCATTTGTGCATTGGTATATATTCTGTTTCTGGCTGTCCTCTCTGCTAATCTTGAAACAATGTTTTAGCTTGAACGATATGATGACCGTTGGCGCCGGAGGTGGGGTCAACGGTTCCAACGGTGCTGAAGAAGACGAGGAAGCTGATGTTGACGGGTGATATAGTATACAGGGACGAGAATCTAATCGCACCTCAGTCTGTGATCATCACCCCGCTTTTAATTCGTTACTATCAATTCTAAATTCAGATTCCTGCACAGTTGGTCAGTTTCTCGCAGTGACAGAATGACAGCATAGGCTATTACTTCTCAGCTCATCGCAATTGAGTGTCAAGAAGATCGATTGCAGCGTGGTTCACGAATGAGTGCAACGAAAACAATTTGATTCGACTGAATCTATGTACAATATCTATGATAGTCGTTATATACATACAGACGGACAAGACAGCAGCGCGTATACCGTATATACTGGGTCCATAGAAAGGCTCGAAAGTCCAGAACTCAATTAACTGGCGTACGTAATAGCCTATGTCGGACGGTCGCAGACGGGAACAAGATTATAAAGCCGTTTAACATATTCGACAGTCTCCTTGTCTCCGGTGTTCTGTTGAACAGTGAGTCCGAGTCAACTGGTGGAAGGAATAGAGTTGCGTACCTTAGTCAGGTCGTCACTGATCTTGATGCAAGGCTTGCTGTTGACCGATGACAGTTTGATGACCATGTTCAAAGCCTTGCTCTTTTCAGTTTCTCCGCTTGAAACGGTCCTGAAGTCGTTCGTAAAGAAGGTGCCAATCCCGAATGAAACTGCGTGATGGGATTTAACCAGAAGACCAGGAAAGGTCTGAAGAAAAGAACATACCTTTCTCGAGACCGAGTTCATCGGTTTGCCTCTTTAAACGAACAGCCTTATCAATATTCAGGGAGTCCGAGTAGACAATGAGTTTCTCCCGAGGGTCGATTCCTAGGGACTCATACATCTCCTTCGCACGTGGACCAAAAGCGAACGGATCTCCAGAATCATGGCGCAGGCCCGTCCATCTCCGAGGACGATCTGGATCTGAGGTAAAATCCTGCAGACGCCAGATTATCCACCGCCGGAAGAGTGAAATAGTTAGACATACCTTGAAGAACGCCTCAGTGGTGAAGGTGTCCGTCAGAGCGATCAGAACTGAGTCGGGGTACACAGACTCCCAGAGATCCAGT
Organism: Lyophyllum semitale; assembly: GCA_018851285.1. Classification (NCBI taxonomy): domain Eukaryota; kingdom Fungi; phylum Basidiomycota; class Agaricomycetes; order Agaricales; family Lyophyllaceae; genus Lyophyllum; species Lyophyllum semitale. The sequence goes on along the minus strand of JABCKH010000162.1, from coordinate 7,162 downwards.
GATTCGCAGTGAGTGTTCTCATAACCATTTATTGCTGCGATCTGGCGTTGAGGCTGTTAGTTGGCATTTACAGATGAAGAATGGCCGCCATACACCCATGAACCATTCACTGGAAATGACACCGTCAAATGAATGAACATGAGGTGCGAGGATCAAGCGACTTACTGCGCGATCGTGCCAATGGGCCTAAGGCCATACTTGTGGGCGAAGTGTACCTGCGGCATGTTTAACGCAAGCCGGCAGGAAAACTGAACCAACTTACGTTGCTTGTACCGGTCAACTGTCCTCTGCTGGGAAAGTCGCGTGATGCGCGGAGAAGAGATTTCACAACGAGTTCTTGGATGTGGTATGAGCGTCTCCGTCTGGTCCCGAACTCACTGAATGCACAGCCTGCTTCGAGGAGAATACGGCCCTTATCGTATGCGGATTCTTTAGGAGACATCGGGTTAGAGGGCATAACATCGTCCGAGGATCGACTCACGTTCTTGGTTATCATAGTTCCAATCTGTCACGTCTAGGTGAAAGTAGTTTTCACTCAGGGACGCCATTAGTGGGACCTCCCATAGGATGGTCTCCACCCAGGGACCAACGGCCTCAATCTCGACATTTCCGTACAAGCCGTCGGGAGAAACTGGCACAAACGTGATTCGAATCTGTTCGGGCTTGTACCGGTAGTGCGAGAGGTACGAGAGGTACGCAGGAGTAAGATATGGACATTCTATTCTGAGCCATTCATGTTCTTCTGCTGTCAGCGAAAGGTCTGTGAATTCTATGGATGGGTGAGCGAGTGAGTCATATTTTAGGGCGGGGAGCACAAACGAGACACTGCGGTCCTGAATCGCTCGATACATTGGCGAGAAAACAGCGTTGACTTGTCGCGATTAGTAAAGCGATAAGTGGCCTGGACGTCGGGAAAGTGACGCAGCACGGCTTGCTGCATGGTCAACTAGAAGTGGCTCAATATATATGAATAGGGGTTTAGGATTAGTTTACCTTGTAGAGATCGGTATCGAGAATGGAGGGGGATGCGGGGGCGAATGCTGCAGACATGGTGGGTTAAGCGTAAGGAGAGTTTGGGACAGCTGGTTTTGAACTGGTTGGTTAATAAGTAAGTAGGACGTTTGGGCTGAACGGACTAGCGGAATGGGGGTAACAGAGCAGCAGTCTTCTTTGCACTTGAATATTTACAACACTCGGTCACACACTCAACCAATTTTTTGTCCATCGTGATCACGTCCGCTTCCTTCACGCAGTCACCATCTGCCCTTTCGTTCCTTGCTTTTTCACTTGCGCACAAAATGGTCCGGTTTGCCAATCATCATACCTTAAGATTTCGCTCTAATCTACTCCAAGGGTTCAAGGGTGGAGATACTCAACGACGGCGGCTTTCGTTCTGATGGCAGGCGCCAGTTCGAGTTACGCGACATGACCATCGATCTCTCCCAACAAGGCCAGGCAGACGGGTCGGTCATTATCACCCATGGCTTGACGCAGGTACTGGTATCTGTCTTTGGGCCTCGAGAAGCAAAAGTGCGCTCCCACACCCTCCATGATCGCGCCAACATCAACGTCGAGGTCAACATCGCTGCATTCAGTACCGGTGAGCGGCGAAAACGGACGCGCGGTGATAAGTGAGTTTTGATCTCTCTTCGGTCCTTGGACAGGACGCTGTGTCCGAAAAAGAAAAGGAAAAATTGATTGATAACTACAGACGTATCCTTGAATTAGCCGGCACCATCAAATCTACCTTCGAGCCAGTTGTCCAAACGAATCTTTACCCCCGTTCACAGATTGACATATTTGTCCAAGTGCTGCAACAAGACGGCGGCCTACTGCAAGCGTGTATCAACGCGGCTACTCTAGCTTTGGTCAACGCTGGGATCCCATTATTGGACTTTGTCTGCGCTGTAACAGGCGGTGTACACTCTACCTCCCCCCTGCTTGATCTCACACTACTGGAAGAAAACGATATTCCAAACATTACAGTTGCCATGATGCCGAAGACGGGCAAGATAACTTTGGTGATGATGGAGACACGTTTACATGTGGATAGATTCGAGGAGATATTCAGGCTAGCAGCTGATGCCGGCAAGGTTATTCATGGGGAGATGAAAAGCGCAGTTCGATCACGAACGAGTGCGCTCGTTACGGCTATGGGATCTGGGCCCCGAGTAGTCGAAGGGGATTTAGCCGACAAGGACAGTGACGATCGTATGAATGACTATTGAGCGGTGTACAAATTGAACGCCTGCCTGGAGATTCTTCAAGTAAGGTGGACATGAACGCATGCTAGCCACCAAAATACATTTTTATTCCCGCTGCACTTCGATTCGCTTAAAGCAGGCCAGCCATTTCTCACCGGTATTTCTCTCCACCTTCTTCCCCTCCTCTGTGCTTGTATATACGGCATCGATAATGGGACCCTTGCCCTCCGCACGCAAGGTTGCTTCATCGGCGTACTCAAACAACGGGAAAGCTTCAAGATGTGATCTCATCCATTCATGGAGATCTTTGACATCAGTGATCGTGTAGACGATGCCACCGGGTCGTAGAGCATAGGCATACTCGGCGAGCAATGTAGGAGAGATGATCCGGGCCTTATGTTTACGCGACTTGAAGTGAGGGTCAGGGAAGAGAAAAAACAGCGACGTCAAGGAATGCTTGACGAAGTAATTGGGCAAGAATTTCATCGCGTTTGCACGAACGATGGAGATGTTCCGATAGTGAGCGGCTGGCGAGACCTGCGTAGATGATGGATCTGCAGTAGCGGCGGTGACCCGGAGTGCCGCGATACGATCTTGCACATATTGCGAGACCTGTACTCTGATTTCCATCCCTTCCCGTGATGTACTCAGTATCCACGGCAGTGTCCTCATGATATGGATCTCACCTAGCATGAGCGTGTCGGGAAACAGGGGAGCGAGGGTAATTAGCAGCCCCCCAAAACCACACCCGACATCAGCGAATTCAGGCAGCTTCCTGGTGTTGGCAAACGCAGGATAATGGGTTGACCAATCGATATCCTGAGGTGAGCTCGGGTAATCAAGTGAATGATCCGAAAAGGGATTTGCATGTGCCCGTTGTCTGTAGTGTTTTTTCTGGAGAAAGAGAATGGTAAATACAAGTGACATACGGGGAAATACACAGACCTGGGGCAGCAGCGCTACAGTAGAGTCTTTAACTTGCTGTGTATCTCGCTTCCGTTTTGCCATGATGGCAAGTAAGAGCGAATCTAGCGACCACGTGATCGACTCTATATATTTTTTTCGTTAACTCCGAGTTTCTCAACTTGTCTCGTCACTCTCGTGTACATTCAGCCCAAACCCTCATCTCTTGCCATGGCTGCTCCTGCTCGTTCTCTTCTCAAAGCTGTAAGTCTAAGTGGCCTCATATGCCCATTCGACTGATCCCTGTGTAGTCACGTTCACCTGTCTTCCGAACCGCTTTTTCCTCGGTTCGGTTCGCGTCGACAGCGTCAAAACCAGTCACCTTGAAGGAGCGACTGACTGAACTCATTCCCGCTGAACTTGAGAAGGTATGGTCTTCCACCACCTACTCGTTCTGTGCTCATGCTGTTCAATAGGTCAAGAGAGTCCGCGCAGAGCACGGCAAAAAAGCCTTTGGCCCCGTCATTGTCGACCAGCTTTATGGGTAAGATCCCTAGGGCTGCAACGTGGCACGGTGTATATCTAATGTTTGCTTCAGTGGAATGAGAGGTCTCCCTGCACTCATCTGGGACGGTTCAGTTCTCGATTCAGGTACGTGTCAAGCCATTCGACTAGCAGGACGACATTGACCAGTTTATAACAGATGAGGGTATTCGTTTCCGAGGAAAAACAATCCCAGAGTGCCAGGCTCTTCTGCCCAAGGCACCCGGCGGCTCAGAACCCCTTCCGGAAGGCCTGTTCTGGCTTTTGGTCACCGGCGAGATTCCCACTCAGGAGCAAGTTACTGAGCTTTCAAAAGATTGGGCTGCTCGCTCAGCTATCCCCGAGTTCGTCGAGGAAATCTTGGATCGATGCCCTCCAACTCTTCACCCCATGAGCCAATTTAGTTTGGCAGTAACTGCTGTGTGTGATACGTCATCTATCTGTGATCTCGAGTTTCTCATTATTTGCATAGCTCAATCACAATTCCGCCTTTGCCAAGGCATATCAAGATGGTGTCTCGAAGAGAGAGTACTGGGGACCTACCTTTGAAGATTCCATGGACTTGTTCGTTGTCAGTCCAACTATAACTTCGGCCATTACTGATTCTCATTCTACAGGATTGCCAAACTGCCCAATATTGCGGGACGCATTTACCGCAATGTCTTTGGACAGGGAAAACTGCCTTCCATCGATGCGTCAAAGGATTACTCCCACAACTTGGCGACGCTCCTCGGGTTTGGAGATAACGCTGCCTTTGTTGAGCTCCTACGACTCTACATTACCATCCACAGGTATGGTCCTAGCTTGACTGTACTGACTGCACGTCTGACATCATTTGTCTCCCAGTGATCACGAAGGCGGAAACGTCTCCGCTCACACTGGCAAGCTCGTTGGCTCCGCCCTATCCGATCCCTTCCTCTCCTATGGCGCTGCCCTCAATGGTCTTGCTGGTCCTCTCCACGGTCTTGCCAACCAGGAGGTTCTTATCTGGCTTCGCAAGATGCAGTCGAAGATCGGAGAGGATGCTTCCGATGAGGCTGTCAAGGAATATGTCTGGGCCACACTTAAGGGCGGCCAAGTCGTCCCTGGATATGGGCATGCCGTCCTCAGGAAGACCGATCCCCGCTACTCCGCTCAGCGTGAATTTGCCTTGAAGCACCTGCCTGATGACAAGCTATTCAAGCTCGTCGGACAGATCTACAACATTGTTCCCGACATCCTTCTTGAGGTTCGTTGTCAGTTGTTTTCTTGATGACCATTGTTGACACTTTCCGTTATCCCCCGTTAGGCTGGAAAGGCCAAGAACCCATGGCCTAACGTCGATGCCCACTCTGGTGTCCTCTTGTCGCACTACGGCCTCACACAAATGCAGTTCTATACTGTCCTTTTCGGTGTGTCCCGTGCCTTCGGTGTTGCTGCTCAGTTGATCTGGGATCGGGCTCTCGGCGCTCGTATGTTCAATTAACCTTATCGTCTTTGGTCACGGTGCTTATTCTTTCATCCCAGCTCTTGAACGTCCCAAGTCCTACTCGACCGATGCCATCGATAAGATGTTCAGTGGAAAGCAATAATTAACTGTCGTCGACCGTTGATTGATCCTATGGCTTCCTTATGGTAGGGAATCTTAGTAGACCTATTAATTCGCTAAGCAGCGTAGATTTTAGTTATCCTCCCTGTCCCGACCTGTATCTAGATTGCTATAGACATCCACCTTACTAACATATACCAAAATAATATACTTTCGTAGACTCGAACCAATCCCTACAAAACTTATGTTGAAAGATCAAAGACAGTTGTTTGATCACATAAGAATACTATCACTGGGGGGTGATTATATATATAGATTTTTATAGATTGGTCTCTAGAATGAGAACCAATCCACAGCTCAACATGGTTCCGGTGTGAAAGGTACTTGGGTAGACTCACTCAATCCAAATCCAAAAGCACTTAGAGTTTTGAGAAGTTGTTGAAGTGCTATGAACGATATACTGAGAAACGACGATTCTCCATACACTGTGGTTATAGATTTTGTCACATCAAAGTCACGACGGCATATTCCGACCCCTCAGAAAGTCGGATCGGCCAGGTCACAGGTGCGGGTGGACCTCGGACCTGGACCTTGCACCCCGCACCTGTGCCCACATATTAAAATTTGGCTCATCCTTTGATCCACAATAGAGCCAAAGGCCGTCCACACTTCTGCTCGTCGTCATCAAAGCACTGCTCATCATAGTCAAAGGTCTCATTGAATCCATCATGTCACTCTGGCCACCCAGTCAACCAAAGCAGTCCTCAAGATCCTCAATCCTCGACTCGGAAGTCACTAAACACAAGTCATTCTGTATTTCCCGCAATATAATATATGCCTGATCCACCAATGATTCACGTTGCCGGACAAGTGGTCTAAACAGTATGAGTTTCTTCTCTTTACGTGGTGTTGGTGCAATGATGTGCAACACCGAGCTCAACAATGACAACAATGACAAGGAGAACAATGGGCAATGTACTTGTGGGATTAATTGGCCACTGACAACATAGGTCCAGATAGGTCCAGATAGGTCCAAGGTCCAGGTCCGAGGTCCAGGTCTGCGGACCTTGCTCCCAGTTGATCTGACGTTCTCCAACCCCTGCCACTTCACGCTTAGCGGTATCTTAAAAAGATCACACCATGACAGGCAAATCAGTAAACCAACCCACCAACGAGTGCCTCAGGCCGCCCATGCAACACCTGTAGTCATTCTAACTGTTCGAAATGAAGCATAGTATGTCATAGAAGGCCAGTGAAAAACTTGAGAGTAAACAGTTGGCATATCATCGAGATCTGTTGTTTTCTTGGATTTGTAACTCAGATGTATGAAGATCTTTAACCTCCCCAGATAATGGCAACAACACTGTCTATCCATATGAGTCATAGAGTACTTAAAGTACATGTATAAGAACATAATCTGACAATCTCAGGTTATTATGTGGGGTGTGGAAGGAATGGGAGACGAAATGGTGTCAAGAAATCGGATCTATAATCACAATACCCTCATAATCAACCCCCCAGTGATAGTAGCATCAGGAAAACGTGCTGACCTAGGGATTCTCTAGTCTCATACCAAGACCGTCCACATGTGGACGGTCTTGTACTAAATTTAAAGACTTTTAAAGTAGATGGATTGATAGGAGGCCCCCGGAAGCTCCACTATATGTTTGTCCGGAAATTTTCTGAAATTTGGGCCTCAAATCTGATAAGTCTGACAAGGATTGTCACAATGTCATGTTATGTCATATTTGTGACACTGCGAACATGCCTAAGGCTGCTAAGGCATAGGGCCCGTAGGCACATCAGAATTCTTTATTGATGTGCCTTTGCACTGTGGGATTTTGCCTATATAAGTTTAGCAGTTAACAGGAAATTGTTGGAAAATATATTTTTATTATCTTCATGTAATAATCTGTGAGGTTATCAGAAATTTTATTAAAAATATACTCTCTGATATTCCATCCAATATCTTCTCAGATGTTAT
>JABCKH010000161.1:0-31603 GCA_018851285.1 Lyophyllum semitale | reverse complement strand
AGCATTCAATTCAGAATTAAGCACAACATGGTGAGTGAGGTGCCCCGCAGCAACAGTGACAGACCTTTCTAACCATATATAGCATGTTATTGTCGTAGGCAGTGGTCTATCCGGCCTCACGGTCGCCATTTCCTTGGCCATGGCCGGCCACAAGGTAGAGGTATTAGAGAGCGCCCCTCAAATCACCTATGTCGGAGCTGGTACGCGCTTTCCCACTTACTCAATATCAAAATCTCATCATTCGATAGGCATCCAGGTGTCTCCCAGTTCCTCGCGCATCCTGCGAAAGCTGGGCGTGGTCAGATACATCGAGAAGTACTGCACCGAGCCTCTGGATCTGCGCATGATGCGCTGGCAAGATGGCAAAGTGCTCTGCGAGATTCCTCTGAAGGAGCCAGCCAACAGAGAATACGGGTCTCCTTACTGGTATGTTTGCGGCCTGAGGCGAACGAGGAGTTAAGCTCATCACCGATGACAGGCACATCCACCGCGCAGATTTACACCGCGGATTGTTGGCGCGCGCGGTCGAGCTCGGTGTCCAGTCGCACCTGAACTGCCGCGTTGTCGAGGTTGACGCTGACAAGCCTGCGGTGGTGACAGTGAGCGGCAAACATTTCACTGCGGATTTTATTATTGCTGCTGATGGTAGAGCCCTGATCTTCTTGAAAATGCACGAATACTGATGGGCTCGCAGGGCTCAACTCAACCTGCCGACACGCCGTGCTAGGCCGCCCAGGGCCTCCTGTACCCACCGGACAGATGCTATATCGCGCGGCCCTCCCAGCGAGCCAGCTCGAGGGTATTCCAGAACTCGAAGAAATTATAACTGTTCCCCGCAACAACCACTGGGTCGGCCCGAATGGGACTGTCCTGTTGTACCTGCTCGAAGGGGTGAACGAGAAACTGGTCAACCTTATCTTTGGGTACGATCTCACCGAGAAGGAGCGCTATTGCTAAGCCAATGTACCACAGATGCGACGATTTCAGGATGGAGGACGGCGGGAACCAGAAGATCGGCACGAATGCCGAGGTGCGCGAGGTGTTCAAGGGCTGGGACCCAAGGCACGTACCATACCGCTCAAAATCGAGAATCTTGCGCTGACCGTTGCGGATAGACTTGACATGATCTTAGAACACATCGACGAAGTCTTGAAGTGGCGGGTACGTCTTCAAGTAGTCTTTTCTGCATCTTCTCTAACGGCACACAGCTATACACGCACACCGAGCTGCCAACCTGGGTCCACCCGTCAAACAAGGTTTGCCTCATCGGCGACGCAGCGCACGCCATGACACCCTACCTCGCATCAGGCGCAGCCATGGGAATCGAAGATGCAGCGATCCTCGGCGAGCTGCTCGGGAAGTTCCCCGCCGCGGATACGCTCCCCAGGACTCTGCGGCTGTACGAGGAGCTGCGAATCAAGCGCACGGCGATAGTTGCGGAGGCGTCTATCCGCTCGGGGTTGTTTACACAGATGGAGGACGGGTCTGAACAGAAGAGGCGCGATGAGTGGTTGCTGGCTCATCCTGGGATCTGGGAGGGACACCTGAACATCCGGTCGAGGAAAGAGTTCTTGGACGAGCTTTATGGGTATGATGCGTTCGAGGCAGTGGAGGAGGCATTGGAAGTATCTAAATAATAATGTGTGTTTACCGTGTTCGACGGCTTGCTGTCGTAAGCTGTTCTATTTTTGGCGACAGGCGACTCCTTTGGCGTTGATCATATGGGATGCATTTTGCAAAAACCTATAGTCAACTCCTCATCAGCCTCCCGCCAGATCTGCGCGAAAATGCTATCCAGTATCGCCAGGTATGATCCCCTAACACGCTGTCAACCCTGCGCACACTGACATTCGCCCAGCTCAAAAAGCTAATCAATCAAATCGTGCGCGAGCTTTCGTCGCTCGGACTGAGCCCAGCTGTGTTGCAGGAGCTCCTGGAGCACCGCAAGGATGAGTCTGATCGGCTCAGGGACGGAGAAGGCAAGCGGCGGGCGGATGATGTACCATCGTCAAGCCACACACACTGGCACAATCTGCCCAAGGTCGTATATGAAGTTACTGATGACTCTGGCCGCATCGAGCCGCATTTGCGGCTCTGGATTGAGGCGCCAACGACGTTGATCAGATCCGGGTCTTCGCCTGGGGAAGCTGAGAGCTCTGAACCCCTGACGGAGGCTGAACAGGAAGTCGAAGAGGAGGGAGAGCGTATGAGTCTGCTGTGGGCGTTTCAGAGGCAATCATTTTTGTCAGGCCCAGAAGAAAGACAAAGAGCGGAGCTGTTTACTGCGCAGATCACCGAGACCGATAGCTCTGCCGAACAGTACGTCCCTTCTAAATATCTTATCCAAGCCATGGACTTCTTGCTCATATATCTGCGTTACCCAGTAGCCTGCTAGCACTCGGACCTGACCCTCCCTCCTCGGATCATGAGCGCACGAGCGAATTGATCATTCCTCTAGCAGCCGACATGCTCTTCTTCCAGACGCTCTCCACCGCCATCGACGACCTTTCTGCACACCTGGTGACCATACGGAGTCACTTTGTGCATACCTTGGATACCCTTTCGCGCACAATCGCCGATTCTGCGCGTCCCACTTCTTCGACGTCGTCGGCGTTCCGCCCGTATTCAGTCCTAACGTCGAAGCCATGGAGTGTTTCTAATGCCACCAAGACCAAAGTATGTCCTGTTAAAACATATCTAGTGCACACACTGGGAGCTGAAGCTTGCCTCCCGACAGAGTGACCTATACTCGTGGCGTGAAATTTTCCAGCTCTACATCGAGGCAGAGGTTTTCGAGAGCATACACGAACAGGACCGCGGCGAACGCTCGCTCGAGGAGAGCGAAGATCGGCTTAAGCTGTTCGTGGAGCGTATTACGACAAGGGGTCTTGGGAATAAGAGGAAACTAAAAAGTCAAACTAGTCGCGACGCGCTGGAGGGCTTTCTGGAGCTGAACGTGTTCATCTTGAATACCAAGAAGGTGCGTTCCCTCCACCTCTTTGGGCCAACATGCAAACCCAAACTTTTTGCCTAGTTCCAATTTGCAAACGCCGAGGCACAGCGGAAAATTCTCAAGAAGCACACCAAGCGGACGTCCCTGCCGTTTCTCGGCGACCACATCTCCGCGCAGGCAGTGTTCCCGAGTGCAAACGCCGCCGCGCAACTCCCGCGCGTGCTTGTGCAGGCCATCGGCGAGACGCTCCTACCCGTCATCCCGCACATTGACGACTACGCGTGCCTCATCTGCACCTCCATCGCGTTCAAGCCGATACGCCTTAACTGCGGGCACCTGTTTTGCGTACGGTGTCTGGTTAAAATGCAGAAGAGGGGCAACGGTGACTGCCCGATGTGCAGAGCACCGTGTGTGCTGACTGCTGATCGCTGTGAGTCGTGAATTTTACTTTTTGCCCGTTATTTTGGAGGGTATGGAGCTGATGCGTGTTTTGTGCAGCAAATGTGGACTGGGCGCTGCTTAACTTCATGCAGGACTGGTTCCCCGTTGAGTCGAGGGAGAAGCTCTTGCAGAATGAGAAGGAGGCAGCGCGGGAGGAGCTTGAGGAATCCGGGTTCGATCCCGACCAGCCATGTACAGTGATGTAGGCTTGGCCCGGAATTGAGATTCTCAGTTTCTTTGGGCTTTGGGGGAAAGGACTCAGTGACTTATTCGGTATTTATGGATCTTCTCGGCATCCCATCTTCCTTTCTAAATACCCTTGTGATTAAGTATATACTATTTATACCAAAACGCGCTGTTCTTAGTAGTGTACATGTGGATTAAATATGTACGTTTGGTATTTTGGATGATTGGAGTAGGGAGTGCTCGAGATATATGAACTCCGGAGGATCATGAGCAGGTGTGAACGTCTAATCTATTCGACGTTGAGCATATCTTCCAGGACAGTCTCAGCGTGATCCTTCTGTAGGGCGTCTATGAAATCTTGGACCCCGTCGCCCTCAAGCACAGAGCTCAGGTTTTTCAGTGTCAGTCCTATCCGATGGTCCGTCACACGCTCCTATATAGATACGACGTCAATAAGAACAAGCTGAGAAAAGTGTTAAAGGCAGGCATACCTGCGCGTAGTTGTACGTCCGGATCTTCTCGCTCCTGTCAGCAGTGCGTACGAGGTTCTGACGCGTCGCACGCCGTACCGCAATGTCGCGCATAATCTTTTGGTCCATGAGACGGCCGCGGAGCACGGTAAAGGCTCGGCGTTTGTTCTGCGTCGCGAAAAGAAGGGTGTAAGTCTATGGCAGGAGAACGGAAACAAGGCCATACCTGGTGCTGGCTGCGCTCGTCTTGCATGGAGACGGTGATCCCGGTGGGAATGTGTGTGAGGCGTACGGCGGATTCAGTTTTGTTGACGTGCTAAAAGCGGTTCGAGTTATGCGTTGATGATCAGAGGTAAGGAAAAAAGCAGCAATGACAGACCTGGCCGCCAGCTCCGCGGGCGCGCATGACTTCGACCTTCACGTCTTCCATAGAGAAGAGCTCCTCAGACGAGTCTGTCTCTTCCACGAGGGGAAGTACCTGGCAGTGGATGAGACATGTGTCAATATGGATACCGGAACTTACTATGACTGCGACGGTACTCGTATGCACCCTTCCACTCGCCTCCGTCGCGGGCACCCGCTGCACACGGTGCACCCCGCTCTCCCAACGTAAAGCCTCATACGCGCCTTGTCCTTTAACCTCAACGATCGCGTCCTTGATCCCCCCGCCGTCGTTTTCGTTCTGCGACACTACACTGGCTTGCCACCGCCGCGCGTTGGCCAACCGGAGGTACATCCGCTGGAGGTCTGCGAGGAATAGACTCGACTCGGAGCCGCCCACGCCGGATTTGAGCTCTAGCATCGCTGAGAGATGCGACGTCTTGGAGGGCGGGATGAGCAACGTGGGGACGGTTGTCTCCATGAGTTCTGTCAGGGACTTGTCGAGGGACTGATGCTCCTCGACGGCGAGCGTACGCATGGCTTCTTCCGAGTCGTCAAGTAGGGCTTTTGTTTCCTCCAGAAGCTACTAAGGTGTTTGTGGGTGGTTGGACATGGGTGCGGGGTCAGAGACGGACCTCGCGTGTGCGTATCCATTCGTCCCATGCTGCTTGTAGGGGTTCAGACTCTTTCAGCTGCTTGAGACGGGATATGTCTGCTGGGGAAGACATGTCTTCTGAGAGCTAGCGATGGATAAGGAACGGGAGACGTGGAGCAAATACTAATCGGTTGGCATACCTCAGATGAGAGCCGCTTTCGCTCCTGGATACGTTTCTCGAGAATACGCATGATTCGGACATTTTTAGAGTCGACAGAAGTGGGAGATAGACGGTGGGCATGGGATGTGGATGCAAACCTGCGCAGGCTCGTGCTACTGGCCCATCGTGAAAGCGAGAGCATAGGCGTCACGGTTGTTTGGTTCGCATGAGCGCGGCAAACAGTGTGGCGTTAGCTTACCAGTTGCTGACGGCGGAGCCGAGAACTTCCTCTGATAATCGTAAACATACAAGTAGCGTAGATTATCTCCTCTCTACTATATGTGACTCCCCCCAAAAACGTGACAATGTAGCGAAGCACACCCCAATGATTTTCATGTAAGAAACAGTAAGATAACTCATCCTGAGAGCCCCCCGCCAATCTCCTTCTCTCGGTTATGACTGGACGCAGTGGTCCGCTCCTGCTCCTGCTCCGCGCCGTTCTGGTGCGGGGCTTTCTTCTGGTGCCCCACGATTCCCACGCCGCGAAAGAAAACTATGGCCAATAACGTGGCTACAAAGAGAGCCATCTAGTCAGCTCTAGTCATTGAATGATAAGTAGTCGGGAAGGGGTACATACCAAGTACACCAAAAGCGAACGACCCCCATTGCGCCGCCTTGTAACTGTCCAGTGTTGGTGTTGGGGACGGTTTGATAGAAGATGCAGCTTTCTGCGACGTCACCCGATTGAAGATGACAGTAGTCACGGTGACACCGAGAGACGTCCCTATCTGCGAAATGAGGAGTGTATAGACGTATCAGGACTCAATCAACACAGAGACACGGGGAAGGTGGCGTACCTGCGTCATTGTTTGGAACAAAGCTCCCGCGAGGCTCTGCTCGTGCGGCTCTGCTACTTTTGCAATAAAGAGTATCCCTGATGCGAAAACAAAATCTGCGCCGATGACCGCGACGATAGCGCCGGGAAATCCGTATGCCCAGTATACCGCGTTCGGGTTGATGATTGCGAACAAGAGGCCCGCGAGAGTGGTGCCAAGTGTGCCTATTGCTGCTTACCGGGAGGAATCCGTGTGAGTATTGTATTTACTATATGGGTTCTTATGTAGCGAGAGGGGAGGGAAAAATACGCACTAATGAGGTAAAGCACCGGTACATACCCGACCACAACCGCGACCAGCATGTTGCATATGATGCCAGAGACAAACATGGGCAGGAGGCGCACGACAGTGCGGATGGGCGAGTAGCCGAGATAGTTCTGGTAGTACAGCTATTGAAATAACGTCAGCAATAGCATGAAGGTAGGATGGAACATATTTGGGTTATGAGATGAGAATACGTACCTGCGCCCAGAAGTTCCATGAAAGGAAGGAGCACCATGTTAGGAATGCGATGCACATCATAACCGCGAAACGACCCTTGGCTCGCCCCCAGAGCGAAACCTTCATGAGTGGTGGGGGGGAAAGCCATGAGTGGGCGGCTGGTGTTGGTGTTGGGGCTGGTGTTGTGGCTTGGCTGTCATTTTTGTCACTGCACTGTAGTCGATGTGGTGACTCTTGAATTTGAATTTGAATTTGAATTTGACTTTGACTTTGCAGCTTCTCGAGGTGCGATTGCCAGACGACGAAAAGGGCAATGAGAAGGACACCGGTTATTAAGGATGCGACTATATCTGTGTTTAACAGTCCATAAGTATGGGTGCCGTATTCGTCGATTCGCAATACGGAAGAGAGAAACGTTGAAGGAAGTCTAAAGACTAAGGCAAGGTTAAAAAAGTGACGTACAAGGTGTCTTCCATCCGTTCGGCGCGATTTCGCCCTGGCCGAGTACAAATACAATGAGCACAAGCCCGGCAGTAACAAGAAACGCGCCAAGCCAGTCGACGCGTCGATCGGTCTCAGTTGAAGGGCGGTCTGGATCAAAAGAGATAATTCCCCCGAGGAGACAGAGCGCCGTAAGGCCGCTTTCGAGGTAGAAGGCTGAGCGCCAAGTTTGTCTTAAATGGAAGCAATATGAAACTATCCAGAAGTACGGGGAGCATACATAACGCACGCTGTTGTCTGCGTGAGCACGCCACCGACCGCCATACCAAAAGCAGCGCCGACTGGTGCACCGGCCGCAAAAGTGGAGAAAGCAATGGCGCGGGCGCGTGAGGGGGGGAAGGCGTGTGCGAGGATGCCGAGCTGTATGTCGCGATGTCAATGTTTACGTGCTTAAAAGGAAATACTCACGGATGCTGGGATCGTGGCTGCGGCGCCGATCCCTTGGAAGCCCCGAAGAATATCGAGGGTCACCGAATCTGCGCGTCGAGCTATGGGTCTTAGAATTGATGAAGAGTAAAGGCACTGACCATTTACAAATCCACACCCGAGTGTGAATGCTGCAAGACATAATGAGCCAATGATAAAGGTCTTTTTGCGACCATGTAGATCTGCCAAGCGGCCAAAGACGAGGAGAAGGCAGCCCTTGCAACAAAAATGATCAACACTTCTTACGATAAATAGTAAGAACACATACGGAACTGAGGGGATAGGCAGAGACAAGCCATTGCAGCTGAACCTCCTCAATACTGAGGCTGCGCCCAATAGTCGAGAGAGAGATTGACACGGCTGTATTATTCGCGCTCTACGACATGACAATTAAGGGATGTCAGGTAAAAAGGGGTGCACGTACATTCACAACCATTGCAAAAGTGCAAGTAAGGACAAGTATAACTGACTTGAGCGCGCTTCGGGTAGGAAGCCTGTCGACCTCGTTATTAAGCTCAATGTCCAGGTCATGCTCGCCGCTCAAGTTGTCGCCGATGAGGCTCATAGGGGGAGACATGATGGGAGGAGTGAAATATAGAGCGGTTCATGCAGCATAAATAATGAAGGGGATATGTAAATAGACATTTGACCAGGCCTTGAGCGGTAGGTCGATGTGATGCGACGCCTCGCATTCCTAAACTCGGCACACGGTCCGGGTGATAAGGCCTAAGGATTAGAATTAGGATGCCGTATCGAGAGAAACACGGATACACGCGCACTCTGATGAATCGTAATTAAATCTCGCTAGAAGCTACTCCGGAAGGGAAGTCAGATGGAGAGTTTTGTCGCGAACATTTTATTCCCACGCATTATTGATTAATGGCGTCTGGGCCAAGCTTCGTCCAGTCTCTCGTGGTACGAGTCCGTCCATCGTCCATTAAGGCCGGCGGTGCAGCAGGAACCGCAGTAGATCTATTATTCTTCCCTATCGACACGATTAAAACGCGCCTCCAGGCTGCCCAGGGCTTTGCGCGCGCAGGAGGCTTCAGCGGGATCTACAAGGGCGTTGGGAGCGTCGTTGTCGGAAGTGCACCTGGAGGTATGTAAAATCAGAATCCCTCTAGGTCTATGTAGTTAGCACTGACTTTTGAGGGTACTTCAGCTGCGGTGTTCTTCTCCACATATGAAACGATGAAGAAGCACTCGCCATTACCCGATCATCTCGCACCGGTCAACCACATGCTCTCACATCCGTGGCAGAAGTCGTACGGAGCCGTTCCCCGTCTACGGTTCATATGACACCATAATTTACACCTATTCAGGCCGCATGCTTGATTCGTGTGCCTACGGAAGTCATCAAGACCCGCACACAGACCATGACCTACGGCGCCCTCGGTAAATCCTCGCTCGCCGCTGCCAAACAAGTCCTACTGAACGACGGCTGGCGCGGCTTTTACAGAGGGTTCCAGTCAACCGTCATGCGGGAGGTACGTTTCTTTTGATGGGCATGCCAGCACTGCATTGACGCGTGACTGTAGATCCCGTTCACATCCCTGCAATTCCCGCTGTACGAGCTGCTGAAGGTGCAGCTCTCCCGCAAGCTCAACCGCAAGCCGCTCTACGCGTACGAAGCGGCCGTTTGCGGGAGCATAGCAGGCGGGACCGCAGCAGCACTCACCACGCCCCTAGACGTGTTAAAAACGCGCGTCATGCTCGATCTTCGTGTACGCCCTCCTTCTCTCAGCTCACAGGTGACCCTACTCAGATGTATGACAGGACCCTTCGAAGGAAAAGCTCCCATCTCTACGAAATAAGATGAAGGCCATCTACGTCAAGGAAGGCATGCGTGCCCTTTATGCAGGCGCCGTCCCCCGGACATTGTGGATCTCAGCGGGCGGCGCCGTGTTTCTCGGCGTGTATGAGTGGGCCGTGCACGGCCTCATGTCACTGCCCGTGTAAGTAACAACTATTACAACTACCATCACACTAGAGATGTACGTAGAAATACGATAGAGAATAATACATCTGGGGTATCATTTGGAAAAGGTGGTATACAGTAGTAGATTCGACTGCCTGTGTTAGAGGCTTGGATCGGGTCCAAGACGGAATGACACAGGGCAGCTTATTCGGTTGGCTAGTGCGTTCCGAGTCACCTTCGCTGGAGCTGGAGGTGTTGGCAGTATCACTGTCGCTGGCATCTGAATAAATAGTTCTGCTCTGAGAAGTGCGATGTTACGGACCCACGAGCCGGGCGCGAGTGATTCAGCTGGCCCAGCAGACGTGCAAAGAAGCGCTTGGCAGGTCTGAGTGTCAAATTCCCTAAAACTCCGCCCGATGAACGTTCGATGAACAAGCAATGAACAAGTATGAACATCGATGATCGTTTTTTTGGCGCCTTTTAATCGGCAAGACAGACTAGTTTGGCCTCGCGTTTGTCTCTGAAGAGTAGTTCATCTGCTGCGCTTGGCCGTCAAGGGATTTAGATTCGATGGCCTCGCCGCCGTCGCTCCTTGTTGCGCCATTGGTGCTACTATGACTTCGAGGCGAGATATTCCGATGGGCACTCCAGATGTTCGGCTGGATTGAAAAACTTTACAGGGGCCCAGGACAAGATCGATATTCAAACCACACACAAGGGAAGATAATGTCTACTTATTACCAAGATGTCGGAAGGAGGACGTAGAAACTCCCTGGACTGGAATCATCTGTTGGGAGCGATCTTAACGCGCGAACATCGGCAGTTCCTCACCACGTCCGAGCGTCACCTCCTTTGGAACGACGTCGAATCTACAGGGTTCGCTGTAAAATGCTGAGAGATATGAATACTGGCTTCGCGATTCGAAAGGCACAGGAACTGCACAGGATCGCTACGCGTACATTAGAAATAAGTTTGGTTCCTGGAGATCCCGATCCCCCTGACTAGCAGTGTATCGCCCCTTAGCTCTACTGGCTAAGGATGGTGCGAACAAAGGATTCATAATTCACATTTCCGTCCCTGCATCGAAGAATCAGCATCAGCGAACAAAGAAGTGAACGCGGCAGCCATGCATTGGCTGAAAATAAAGCAGAAACAGAGACTCACGCGCCGATCTGGACACCCTTCAGAAGCTCATCGACCTCTTCGTCGGACATCTTCTCCCCAAGCTGTGTCAACACGTATCGCAGCTCGCCCGCGCCGATAAACCCATTTCCTTCCTTATCAAAGACTTGGAACCCGCGGATGAACTCCTCTGCAAGCAAAGAAACAGATGCAAACGCGTAGTGGTCAGTCAACAATGACAATGGAGTATGGATTCCCGATTGAGGCAGCTGGGCTTACCTGGCGTGCCAGCAGGCTTGAACCCATCGGGGCGGTTGAGGATCTTCAAAAATGTGTTGTAGTCGACTAATGGAAGAAGAGATATCAAAATCACATCGTCTATTGGGCAGGCGGATGTGTAGTGTGAATGCTTACCGTCTCGTGGGGCCGATCCAACGATTTCCGCTACCTCCGCTTGCGTGGGATTCTGGCCTAAGGCGCGCAAGAGATCTCCAAGCGTCTCACGGGGGACTGCGCCGGTTCCACGCTTGTCGAAGAGCGCAAACGCCTCCTTGTATTCTACAAATGCAAATTGGGTTAAGCAGGTGTGTTGAGTTCGGTAAGGTGTACGAACCTGCATTATCACTCTGAACGCAATGTACTCTAGATCAGATTCAAGAACAGGCTAGACGCATGAAGGGAGGGCTTACCATGATAGTCGTAAGGCGTAGGATGGAGCCAGAAGTGCAGACGCGATGGAGCAAGTTGGATCGTTTGTGTGGCCATATTATGATCCAGTGGTGACGCCCTCATCCGCCACTGGCCACTGGATCTATCATTCTTGATTCTTCAATTATCATGGTACTTGCGTTCCTGCCAGTGCAATTCCAGTCATCAGACATCGTTAACATGTCTCACAGGACGTAGACCCACTCGCAGACACTGTTCCTCCGCGCCATGCTATCGAATCTGACGAGGAAGAGGATGAATACAATCCTCTCCGCTCTACTTCGTCAGAGAACCAGGTTGCTGAAGTCAAGATTCTTGGTGAGCTACCACAAGGACGGAATTTAATCATAGCCACTGGGGATGTGGGAAAGTATTGGGCTCGCGGCGCGGATCTCGGTGAACAGAGCGGGACTGTAGCCGTGAATAATCTCCAAGTATACTCGGCATTACATCTTTTCGTTCGCGATGGAGGTCTAATTGAGAGCTAGGTTGGCCTTGTGTTCAACCCCGCATGGGCAAAAGCTACCATCATTATATCTGAGGTGTTGATGAGGTTGCCGATATGGTCGATGCACCACTACGCGTCTACCATTCTCGACTCGTTGAAACCTCCAAAGTATGTCATAGACATAAGTTTTCTGTTCCGAAAGTAGCTGACGTTTGTCTACTAGGGTCTCTCTTCTAGATACATATCCTGTTCCGTCATACATCACCGAACAGCCCGTGGCTTTCCAAGACGCGCCTCTGCGGTACCTGGTAACATCGACCATTGACACCGCCATAGTTAGTCAAAAATACCTATACATTAAAATGATCTCTGATTTTCTGCTAGAAATCAAAGGCTGAACCATTCGCACCACCCAATCTCATCCAATCTACCTCCGCCTCGCTGCTGTCGATCCTCAGCACAAGCCATCGATCATCGCCGGGCACTCTTATCTTAGTGCCCTCGCCGTACATCCCCCACCTGGCACCAAAAGTGCTAGAACCGTATAACTTTCTCCATCTGTCTGAAGATCGCTTTGAATGGCCAGAGGAGACGATGAACGTTGCCCAGGAACTGCTTTTTTCACTGATGAGCGAGGATCTTCCGCCTCGCTGGGTACACAATACAGAAGGTACTCTTCCTACTGTGTCGAGGAACAAGAGCGATGGTGGAGATGGTGGAATGTACATTTAACCTCAAGGTTGATTCCCTGAATCGATATCAAGGCTACAGATCAAGGTAGGTGTATGTGTAAACGTTAACAACGGTGTTATGGTTATGATTATGGGTATACAACATGAGTGAGTGCGAATAATGAATGCATTGCTGTCCAGTCCAGTCCCTCTGCCCTACACCTCCAAAAATCACCGAGGGAATGCACCTGGAATGGTCTGCCTCCTTCGCTCAGGATGGTGGAAGTAGGTCCCATACCGCGATGTTCGCGATGGCGATGCTGTAAGCGACATTGGCCCATCATCATTCCCTGGCTCGCTAGCCTCTGTGATCGATTGTTCCAATCCACCCGTGTCCTGTGTTCCGTAATCCTCGTCGCTGTCCGCGTCCTCTTCCAACCAATCCCCAGTGTCAGGTAGCATGATCACGCCAGAGGCAACATCAAAGCTCAGGCGGTGGTTCAGTCCGCTGCTCCCGGACCTTGAGGGCCGCGATCGGGCATCTTCCCATGGGTTACCCACAGCTACAGGGTCTTCTACAGCATCAGCTGGGATGTTGCCACCGTTCGATGAGCCGGCGAGGCTGTAGTCGCGACTGGGGGGCCGCCCACCGCGCAGCGAACTGTATCGCTTTCGTAGGGTCAAGACGACAGCTTGGTTGTCTTTGGCTACTCGGGGTGTGTCCGCACGGTGGTCATGGTTGACAAGCGTCTGACCTTTCTTCAATGGGAGCCAGGGTTCTGGTAGGACCCCTGTTAGGGCTGGATGGCCATACCGCCGCTTCCCAGTACTAGAGAGCAGATCAGTATGTTGCTCGCCACATGAACGGCTCCTGGTCCTTACTTGAGCACACCACTATACCAACCGGCCATAGGCGGTTGCGACTAAAAGGAAAAGTATGAAACGGGAAAGTTAGAGGGAAAATATGGTCGCACATAATCTGTACGCTCGTCCTCTGGAGCTACGTAAAGGGTGTCGTCGTTCTGAGCGTATCTCCTCTTGTTCAGGTTACTAATAAGCTCGTATCAGCATCTTCGAATAAACTCAGATGAAGACAAACGCCACCTCTGAGACCACGTCACAGGATGCCCTGCCTTCAATCTCAAGACATCTGCAGTTTCTTCACCCCGCTGGACCTCAAAGACCGACGACAAACCGACAAATTTGCTCAACGGTCTGAAAGTCTTGTCCACCCACCACGACCAGACGACTGTGCCTACCAAGAGCGGGAGCAGTAGAAACGAGATGATGTAGGACTGTCTCAGTCCGAAGAGACCGATCATAAACAGTAGGAAGATGACGACGCCCCATATCAGGCGGACGAACGTGATTGGCCACGCCTGTCCTGAAGATTCATAAGGCTTGTAAAACACTGCAAATGTGATCGCTGTTAGCTAGGTTCAGAGAAGGGTTGTAGGCAAGGAGAAGTTACCGAAAAGCAGTTTATACTTGTAAACGACATAGCCCATGCCGAAGTAGAAGGCACCGAAGACGACAATGAGGGGCTGCACCACGCTGTATAGCAGCGTGATGACAAACATTAAGATTGCTTGTGGGTAAACCACGCCATAGTTGATCATAGGTGGTGCATTCAGCTCCGCGTAGTCTACCGGGAGTATTATAAACATTAGAGACGATGGGGTAATTCGTAATCACGAACCTCGAGGAGTCCGCGTGAGGAACATGCGATAGAACAACCGAGGGATTATGACACCCAAGTTGAGAAGCTGTAAGGGCATAATACCGACGCCTTTATAATGATGAGATGTCTGTTTACGTTTTACATCTTAAGCTTACCTTGTAGGATCACGTATGACAAGAAAAAATGCCTAGACTAAGTTTAGTGAAAGTGGGAGTATATATAGAAGGTAGTTTACCGTGCTCGACCAGCTTGCAATGCTTGAGCTAGCTTCTCAGGAACTTTCGCCGGAGAGTTGGCTAAATCTTGGACAAGTTGCCAGTAGGTGGATGCGAGAAGAAAAATGAAGACGACATTGATAAGCAGGAATAAGAAATATCTGAGAGGATATATGAGTAAGATTGCACCACGACATGATATTTCTTTAACCTACTTCTTCATAAGTGAGTATTCGACCCAGCTCCTGGCACGATATCCCTGAAAATAGGTAAGACCTGGCATTGTGTGATGAGTAACATCTAAGTATCGGAATGTATTTCACATACCCTCCAAAATGAATGGCAGACATGCGTTCAGCGTTATCATCGCCACACTAGGCAAAGAGTTCTGAACAATTGCCCGTATTTGATCGTTTTGGTCAATTATTCGTCCCAACCACGGCATGGTTTTCTTCACTTCCTTGTAGCTCAGCAGGCTGGCTAGTGCACCGACAGGGAAAAACCAGAAGAAGAGCAGCAAGCCCATACATCCTAGAACAATGATGTCGCGAGTACGGATGTTTGCCGTGGAAGGAGTCATATTGGACCAGACAATATCACGAGGTTCTGGTGCAGGGTATGTGGTAATTTGTCCTGGATTGGGTGAATGGGCAGCTTGGAGGGCTATTTGCTAGCGGAGGTAAAGGGAGTGAGTGGGAGTATACATGCACAGGAGCCGAGTTTCTCACCGCACTCGACATCTTTTCGAAGGTCACGAACGCAGCCCGGGTAGCTCGAAACCTCCCATTCCTTCTCCTCTTCTTCACAAGTTCGTCAGCTTCTCTAAACTGATTCTCCAGGTATTCCAATGCGTCCACTTTAGGCTTAAACCATCCCAGTCGCATAGTCGGCCGCTTTCGATGGGGTACAACAAACCTTCCCTGGCGAGATGGCCCATCCTCAAGATCCAAATCCACCAACGGGGCAAAATCCATGACTTCTGGATCGTATTCCTCCACCGAACTCGGATTTCCAACGTAACTGACCCACGCCTTCTCCAACGCCAACAGGGCTTCTGTCCTCTTATCCAGTACTCTCTTCAAGCTTGATACTTCCCGAATCACGGTAACGCTCTCTACGGCTAGTTCCATGTTCTCAAAATACTCCGCCAGTGGTCGCTCGCCTTGTAGATGATTAGGGAGATTTGTGACCAGAACTGTTCTCGCAGGGATCGAGTGAACAAGTTCTAGGGAGAAGAGCTGGCGTGATCGAATGAAACGCCGATAATTCTGGTAGATGAAGTAGAGGGATAGGATTGTGAAAAGATAGGTGAATACCAAGTGGACGGAGAGATACGTATTCGCGTCGTTGATAAGGTCAAACCAGTCGGGGGATGTTCGGTTCCCAGGTGGTTCAAACGAAGACCTGAAATTTGGCCAAGGCGTATCTTCGCCAGGCCAGTCATCGTCGTCTTCGTACAGTTCTTTGTTGTGCTGGGAGTATGTGTAAAAACCTGAACGTAGATAATCTTGGCGAACATACCTTCCAATTGATAGGCATGAGTATCGTCACTGCAAAAAGTGAACAGACAGAGAAGAGATAGAAGGACATTTTGAAGAAGTTGAGCAGCTGTGTTCACAATTATGTAAAGTGTTCTAGTGGCTTGCGGTGACACCACTCACAACAGCTGCATCAAGCCCTACGATCTGCAGAACGGTGAACTCAGAGGTTCGGATCGTTGGCATGATCCACCCAAAGAAGGCCTGGTGAGCATGTGCCTCGTGTGGAGAGAAACCTTTAAACGGAATAAGCAACAGTTCCCTGAGACTCGCTACGCGGTTTATGTACCTTTCAGCTTAGTTCTTGGTGCAAAAAGGAGAGGCCAACGGGTCCGACAGTATGAAAAGATAAAGAAGGAAAGGATCCCGACGGTCGCTGAGATTGTAAGCTGAGTTGTGAACCATGGTCCCTCGAATTTCTCTGTTGATCCATACCATGTCTCATAAGGCTATGTAGACAGGGGTCAGGAAGTCGTACTCACGCATTGGTGGGGAACCTGGAGGGAGTTGACCGCCATCTCCAGGGGGCGTGTCGTCGAGGAAGCTCAAGAAAGTCGCGCTCATCGTGTGGACCGTCGGCGAAGCCTCGTGTTGGTCTTGATTTGGATTACAGCAGTGTTTGGCAGAAATGTCGAAGCAAAATAACGCGTTTTATCAATACGTCGTACGCGTGCTGGCATGCGGACCTTGTGCGGACCCATGCCACATCTCATCTTAGAACGCGCCATGCACGAAACTAGCTCTTTATTGAGACGGTTGTTTGGTGGTTAGATTTAGGCTGGCTTACCACTGCGTCCGGCATGGCACCGAGACTGAACCGACGTAGTAAAACTACGAAGCAGTCGAAATCGCCTCACGACATCTGTTGAGTCACCGATGGTTGCAAGATGGTTGCTCCTTCCCCACCAATGATATAATTTACCACATAAGTAACAATTATTATTATGACGGGTCTGCTAATTTAGTATAGATCATTATCTAGCTGTGTCCAGTGCACTCGTCCAATACACCTCCGGACAAGATTCCACCAGATTCCACCCCACGTACCGCTGTCATGCCACATATTTATACTCACCAGCGAGCGAGAGAAATCGTCTAAAAAGGTGGCAGGTGTGCAAAATTGAAGATACGTCGAAGGAGAAAATGAACAGGGATGTCTTGCAATCTCTTGCAATGCAGGGGCTTCCATACTTCCTGGTATTAGCTTGACACTAGGAGTTTAGTAGTTAGATGAAAGGGATACAAGTTACTAGCATTGCGATGGCTTTTGCTGTACTTGTCGGATTAATTAGGGGGTCTGCGTCGGTGTGGACAGTGGCGCATGATTCCGAAACACTAGGTCATTGAACGGCGATCGATCGCTCACATATCCTGTCGCAAAACCATAATCATACAAGGTCTAAAGGACTCTCCGACACAGAGTTCTTGCACAAGATGATAAGAACGTTCTCAAAGCCTTTGCTGACATGTTGCAATCAATGCAGCAACTGGATGAAAGGCATAGAATTAAAGCTTTGAAAGAGATTCGTGATATATTGAGTTTGCGACAAAAGTACATTTTCTTCAGTTTATGTGAGCTGTGTGTTTCCTGGAGTATATGGGAATAGAGCTTACCTCTGCAGCCGAAAAGCTATTCTTTATCCTGTCGCAGCTGCAGCTGGCTCGGGAGCGTCATGACATCGAAGGTGTCCTGGTAGCGCACATTCAAGAGATGATTTCCGGAGGCGTAGTGAATAGATATAATTCCTTGAGGCTTGAAGGCCGCGACGCAGATTGTCGACAAAGGTCTCTGAAATTCGATCACTATTCTTCTAGCCGGGTGATCTTTTTAAGTTTCTGGTGTAACATCCTGGCACCAGGATATAATTAGGTCGATAAATAGTGCGGCGGACGTTGGGGTGCTGAGGGCTAGGTGCGGGTGGTAAAACACATACTGAATGAATAGAGGTTTGGAAGAGAGGGTTGTCATTTAGAATTTTCGGGTCGCAGTCCTTTCGCTATTTCTTCTTGATTTCTTCATGGTAAATCCGCAGGCCTTCCAATGGAGAACTTGCAACCAAAAAGGAAATCGAGAAGGAAATCGATGCTAACGCACACACGGGCAAGCAAGAGGCACCGCGAGAGAAGGCCATCGACGACTCTCCAACATATCATGCCGTACAGATGCAGCTCCTGGAGCATCTGAAGCGCAAAATTCACGAACCTCGGGACAGGAAAATTGTCTGCGAAACACGTAGTTTGAGTGATCAGCTTTATCGTTGGGATAAGTGGATGTCCAAGAACTGGCGTATTGATGAGCGCCCACTGGGCGTCCCGCTCAAGGCCCGCTAAGCGCCCGCTGAAATTCTCCCAGATTCTGGAAAATCGAGTCATGTGATGTTATATTTACGCCTAAATCCAAACCAAACGAATTTTTCCGTCCTCAGGTTTTTCTCTGTCACAACTAATACCATCTTCTGCTCGACTCCCTCCGCTTCAATGGTATGCGCATTCCCAAGCCATACCTTTTCATACTAACAAGCACGCGATATCCAGGCTTCCCAAGCAACCTTCAAGTCCATCAAATCTCTCGTCCCCCTCCTCGACCGCGTTCTGGTCCAGCGGTTCAAAGCTGAGACTGTATGTATCCGTATTGCTCCCCCTACCCGACTGTCACTCACCACATCACATCAGAAAACCGCAACTGGCATCTTCCTGCCTACCTCTGCGACGTCAAACCCGCTGCCAGAGGCAACCGTCATTGCCGTGGGCCCTGGCGCACCTAACAAGGATGGCCAGGTCATCCCCACGCAGGTGAAGGCCGGAGACCGCGTGCTTCTACCTGGATGGGGTGGAAACTCTATCAAGGTTGGGGAGGAGGTGTGTACACTAGGTTTCGGCTGTTGAGTCTCGATGCTGATTTTTCGTGACCGTAGGAGTATTACCTGTTCAAGGACGCCGAAATCCTCGCCAAGATTCAGGAGTAGAGTCGCGCATCGTTTGCGTCAGTGGCAGGGGGATTCCCTCACCCCTTCCCGCCAAAAGGAACGGAATAGGAAATGAACACTTCCCGTCTTCCTTCCGTTCCAAGGCTATCTTTGTCTCTACCTCTACACATTACACATTGGGTCCACTTACATCGCTCTACCACATTGCATATTTACCATATCACACGTATTTTCACTAGTTCATTATTAGGTCCTGCTATGTTGCTCGCTGTCAATGCAACAAACCCCCACTCATCGAACGCTACCCTTGGTGCCACCACTACCAACCCCAAACTTCAAGTTTTTGCAATTGCTGCTTCCTTTTCTCAGTTGATATAGATTGCGTGCAGATGAAATTGTCTTCAGCCAACGCGATATACAGTTGCCGGGATGTGGAACAGTTGAGGCAACAACAGTTTCGGGACATTTCTCGATGTATGTGGATGTGACCTAGGCCGAATGAATATGCAAGTTCTGGATCTTCGCTAGCTGAAGCTTATGCTTCCGCTGCCCGCCAGCTAGAGCAGTCGCTCGTACAAACGACGAGGCGTATATGATTAGGTATGTATGATACAGATTGAACTTGTATGTTCTGCGCTTCCGTGTACGCTCCCCCTGTTCCATTTACGCCTCGACGTTCTTTACCGGTTATGTGAGACCTACGGGCATCCGCGTGAACGAGAGAACCAGCAGAGGGGAGTGGAAAGACGTACTGTATTTAGGGCCGCCGCCGCCCTCCGGCACGGTCCATGTGATGTCCTGTGTCGGGACTTTGACGTCGCATAGTTTGCAATGGATGCAGTTCTGGAAATGTGACATTGAGACGAGAAGGAAGGCTTCGACGGGGAGCACCTACTTGGGAGTTGATCACAAGCTTCTTGCCGCCCCAGCCTTCTTCCTCTGCGGCTTTGTCGCCAGGCTAAAAGAACATCTAATGAGTTATGAAAGAACAAGGAAGCGGGGACACACACCTCAGCATTAACGTACTCATACACCCCCGCAGGACACGCGTGACCCAGCAGGCCCGCATACTCCTTCACATTCACCTCTACATGCCGCCGCCTGATCGCCTTCCGGTCAACCGTGCCCGCCGCCGTCTGGAGCACCTCACCGGCCTCCGCACGCTCGATCTCGCCCGCCTCGGACTCGCGCAGGAACTCGCACGTCTCGATGACGCGCAGGTGGATCGGCTGGTCTTCGGCGTGGTTAGTGCCTGTGAGCGCGACGGACGTCATGAGGTCTGTCGAGAGGGGTGCTTCGAAGGGCGGGTAGTCGATTGGCTTGTGCAGGGAGGCGGGCTGGGTGTGTGCTGCATCGAGGGATTTGCTGTTCTATGAATAGAGATATAAGAAATGAAGTGAAGTTGGGGGTACGATATACCTTATACTTCTCAAGTTCAGCAGTGGGCGCGTGCTTGAAGGTCCAGGGTACGCGGCCTTTGAGGAAGAGCGAGTCGACGCCAGAGTAGGCGATGCCGCCCCAGAGGCCGAGACGCGTGTTGAACGACGGTCGGAGGTTGCGCACCTCGTGCAGGTCCTTCCAGACCCAGGAAGAACGCAGGGCAGCGTCATAAGGAGACATATCCGCGGCGGGCCCTGCTCCTTCAGCCGACGTAGGTTCAGGGGTGGAGTGGACGGCGTCGTAGGCGGCCTCGGCGGCGAGCATGCCGCTCTTCATGGCGTTGTGGGTGCCTTTGATCTTGGCAATGTTGACGAAGCCGGCGGAGCATCCGATGAGTGCGCCACCGGGGAAATGGAGTTTGGGGATGGACTGCAGGCCACCCTCGTTTAGCACGCGGCCGCCGTATGAGAGGCGCTCGCCGCCTACGAGGAGTTTCCGGTAATACGGGTGATGCTTCATACGCTATGATATGTGTGAGCGGGTGTAAAGGTATTTGGAGAGAAGGTAGGGCAGGCACCTGAAGCTCGCGGTATGGTGAGAGATAGGGGTTGGGGTAGTCCAGCCCAATGACGAGGCCGAGGGAGACGAGACCTTTGTCCATGTGGTAGACCCAGCCACCGCCGTATGTGGATGTGTCGAGGGGCCAGCCCATGGTGTGGACGACCTTGCCGGGCTTGTACTGGGAGGGGTCAACGCGCCAGACCTCCTTGACGCCGATGCCGTAAGTTTGCGGCTGAGCCTCCTTGCGGAGCTGATATTTTTGGATGGCGAGCTTGGATAGAGAACCGTGGGCGCCTTCGGCGAGCAGGGTGACCTTTGCATTAAAAGCCATGCCAGGCTCGAAGGAGGACTTCATAGTGTAATTCTTGGTGAGGCCTACTTCGTTAGTGATGACGCCGCGGACGCTTTTAACGGGGTTACCCCAGGGGTCCTTGGAGTCGAGTGTTTTGGAGAAGAGCAACTGGGCGGCGGCGAAGCCGGGGTAGATCTCGACGCCGTACTCGTTTTCGGCAATACCAGCAAGCCAGCGGGTGACCTCGGAAAGGGAGACGATGTAATTGCCCTTGTTGGACATCTGCGGTGGGTGGGGCATGGGGAAGGAGTACTTGGGGGTGAATAAACGCATGCTATCAGAGGTGGCGGGTTGGGTGAGCGGGTGGTCCGGGAGGGACTGCCAGTCGGGTAGAAGCTCGTTGAGAGCGCGGGGCTCGACGACTGCGCCTGAGACAATGTGGCTACCGGCGTCACCGCCCTTTTCGAGGACGACGACGCGGATTTCGTTGCCCCGTTCGCGTTCGAGCTGTTTTAGGCGAATTGCGGCGCTGAGACCTGCGGGCCCGCCGCCGACGATGCAGACGTCGACATCGTCCTCTGCGCGGTCGACAGTCTTGGGGTCAAAGAGTGAGGAACGGGGAGCAGTGGAATGGATGGAACGGAGGAGGCGTGTTGGTGCACGGGAGGTGAGTGGCCGGAGCATGGGGAGGAATGTGAGAAAACGTGATTGCGGCGTTTATAACTGAATCGACGATGAGCCACCTCGACGCCGGGCAACGACAGGCCCTCTCTCAACTCCAGGCTGTTATTCAAGGAACTGATCAGGATGTCGCTATCAGCGTTCTTGACAGCGTCGGCTGGGATGTCCAGGTACTTCTGATTATATATCCACTTTTTACACCGACTCACATCTTGCTAGCGCGCTGTCGACCTAATCTTTGACCCTGCTATGCCCCGTCCTATCCAGCAATTCGAAATAGACGACACTAATGTTGGTCCTTACCGCCCACCCACAACATCTCTCTACCAGCTCACACGCCCCTTTCTCGCCATCTTCGCCTACCCCCTTCACATCCTCTCCAACATATTCCGCTTCATATTTGGCATTCTCCGCATCCCCGTACCCCAGCTCCGCTTCTCCACCCTCACCTTCTACCGCCCACTCCCCCGCCGCCCCTCCCGTGCCTCCCGCGGTGGTCCAGACAGATGGGTCCGCGAACTCGAGGAGGAGACTGGCGCCGTCTCTATTGGGACAGCCAGGGCAGATGCCACCACTACAGCTACAGATATGGCGGGCCCGTCGACGCTCACTGCCCGTCCCAGAGCATTCGACGACGGTGCCAAGGTCTTGCCGGATTTTACCCTGGGCAGCTATGACGAGGCGCTCAGGATATGCCAACGGGACGCCAGAATTGGATGTATTGTCTTGGTCAGTGAGGAGCACGACGACGTAGCAGAGTTCAAGAGGTGTGTACGACATTTCTTTTATCATCCTTCCACTAAGGTGCTATCCAGGTCCACCCTTACGGACCCTGACCTTGTGAAACTTCTCCATGAGAATAATATGGTCGTCTGGGGTGGGGATGTGCGTGACCAAGAGGCCTGGAGCGGTAAACCCTCATTTATTCGACGTTGGCAAATATTAATCACACTACCACAGCCGCAGAAAAGCTGCAGGCAACCACGTACCCCTTTGTTGCCTTTCTCGCACTCCAACCACGCCGCAGCCCCGCGTCTTCCTCTTCCTCCCGTTCCAGCACCCCCGCTCCCAACCTTACAGTCCTGTCGCGGCACCAGGGCCCCAGCACCGCCGATGGCCCTACCTCCGCAGACGCATTGTCGGCCCACCTGACCACGCAGCTTCTGCCACGCGTCACGCCGTTCCTCGAACGCATACAACAGACCCAGCGGGAACGGGAGAGGGATAGACGGCTTAGGGACGAACAGGATCGTGCATTCAGGGAGACGGCGAGCCGCGACCGAGAGCGCATCGAAGGAAAGATGGAGGAGGAGCGGAGAGAGCGGGAGCGCCTGCGCCTTGAGGTGGAGGAGGAGGAGCGGAGGAGGCAGAGGGAGGAGGAGAAGCGACGGGAGAGGGAGAAGAGGATGGAGTGGAGGAAGTGGGTGAGGCGCGTGCAGGTCGGAGTGAAGGAGCCGGCGAGGGGCATGCGCGTGGCGGTGAGGCTGCCGAGTGGCGGGCGAGTGATTAGGATGTTTGCGGGCGAACAGACGTTGACGGCGCTGTATGCGTTTGTGGATGCGCAGTTGGTGCCCGCGGGGATGGATAAGCAGGAGGATCCGGTGACTTCGCCCGAGGGGGATGCATGGGAGAGCGTGGATCTAGAAAATGTCTTGGAACGGCAGATTGCAAAGGCGGAGGAGGCGAAGGAGTGGTGGGGCTTCCAATTGGCGTCGGCGTATCCCAGGAAGGAAATTTTGTGGGAGCGTGGCGTAAGGCTCGAAGCTGTAGAGGCGCTGAGAGGTGGGGGGCAGGTGGTGGTGGAGATGGTAGGCAATGGCAAGGAGAGTAATGGACGGTCGAGTGAGGCTGGGGACGATGATGGATATGATACGGAGAGTGACGGAGAGTAAGTTGCTCATAGACCATGACATTCTATTGTGCTGCTGTAGCGACATAATACTACTAATATCCTCTGGGAAGCCTATCATTGCAGTTTCGAGCTTGAGCTGTGACAAGTGTATCGTGTACTACTATCCCTATGCGGGAGTCACACATATGTGACCTGCGTGACTCAGAATTCTTGGTCTCATCCTCCGTCTTTGCTGCTTTCGTTTTTTATCTTTATTCACTCTGTTCTGTACCCATACCCCCTTTTAATTGACAGCTAAATATATTCTGTATTGTATCGATGGTACATCCATTTCTCTCAATCCCCCTTATCTAATCTTTACTGACCCATACTTCTAGCCTGTGTGCAACGATTGCGGGGGGACTGTAATCGAGTATGATACTGCGGCTGGGAATGGCTTTTGCGTCAAATGCGGGACAGTGGTGGAGGAGGGCGCGATCGTGAGTGAGGTCGCGTTTGGGGAGACCTCGAATGGTGCGGCTATGGTGCAGGGGTCCTTTGTTAGTCAAGGGGCGAGTGAGTGTTGCTAGAATACTTGGTTTTTGTTCTTTGCTGATTTGGGTGTTTGCAGCTCATGCCAGGATGACGGGGCCATATGGGAATCGGGGTAATAGCGAGTCCCGCGAGCAGACGATAGCAAATGGTATGTTGCCGGTTTCTCTTCAATGCTACAGTAGAAGGCTGATCATGTCTGCCAGCGACTAAGAAAATACAGAGTATAGCAAATGTACTCCGCTTATCCGATATCGTCTGCTTGGCCGCTACTAGAATGTACACTCTTGCTGTCGAACACAAATTCACCAAAGGCCGCAAGAGCTTGAACGTCGTGGCAGTGTGCTTATACGTCGCCTGTCGGCAAAAGGAAACTCGGAACTACATGCTTATAGATTTCTCCGACCTCCTTCAGGCACGTCCCCTTTTGTTATTCCCGTCCTGTCACTCATACCCCGCCTCAGGTCAATGTTTTTGAACTTGGCCACACGTATCTCCAACTAGTACAAACGCTGAATCTCCGGCTGCCCCTGGTCGACCCCTCACATTACATTTCTCGCTTTGCTGCTCTACTTGAATTCGGAGACGAGACACACAAGGTGGCGACGGACGCCGTGCGTTTGGTGCAGCGTTTTGACCGCGACTGGATGACGCGTGGACGACGCCCTGCAGGAATCTGCGGAGCCGCACTGCTCCTCGCCGCACGCATGAACAATTTCCGGAGGTCCGTGGAGGAGATCGTGCAGGTGGTGAAGATCGCGGACACAACGCTGAAGAAGCGGCTTGACGAGTTCAAGAATACGCCCAGTGGAAGTTTGACCCTGGCGGACTTTAGGAATGTGTGGTTGGAGGAAGAGATGGACCCTCCGGCGTTTACTAAAGGGAAGGAGAAGGAGGAGGCGGAGAGGGCGGCGACGGAAGAAGCAGCCCAGCGCGGTGAGGACGGTGATGAGCAGGTTAGCGCGAAAGGGAAGGGGAAGGGAAAGAAGAAAGAAAAGAAGAAGAAGAAGAAGAAGAGGAAGAGGGGGGAGGATACGGAAGAAGAAGAGGAGGAACCTCTTGAGGGGGAATTTGACGCGCCGCTTCCGTCTGGGCCCTCCCCTATAGACCCATCGTTGTTGAACCAGGGAATTCTCGAGGGCACAATTCAGCCCGTACCGCTTTTCATGCCTGACCACGATATGGACACTTCGAACTACAACATTGACCCGACCCTCCTTGAACCAGGGTCTGCACCGACATCACAAGCTTCCCAATCTCCAGCGACAGCCCAATCAGACTCATTATCCCAGTCCCCACCTGCTTCATTACTAGGCGACCCTTCTTCATCTTCAACATTGGCTCCTCCCACATCTGAGGTCGATCAGACGGTGTCGACGGTTCTCGCAGAGGAAGTATTCACCTTCTTGCAAAATACACAGGGCACGATGCTCAGGGATGCCCTCGATGAGGCAGAGGAACGACGACTTGCTCAAATCGTCGTGGAAGATGAATTGCTTGGGCTAGATGAAGAGGAACTAGATCGATTTCTGTTGTCGGAAGACGAAGTGAAAATCAAGGAACGTGTCTGGGTTGAGCTGAACAAGGATTATCTCGAAGCAATTGCAGGTGAGCTCAGATGTTGTCAAACCGCGGTTGCCGTATGTTTTGCGGTTTCATCATATGGAAGGCAATCCGGCGTCGCAATGGTTCAACGTTGCTGAATGGATTCGTTTTAGCGAAAGGCGAGCAAGATTCAGGGTCGACCACCAAGAGCAGGAAGGTTCGTTTCCCGCTTCTGGCAAAATTTGTTTTCGATCGCAAACACACATTTTCTTCTTGTTTATTTTTGTTTTTTCTCTCAACACATTCTGAACATATCTGTCAGCAGCGCCGGAAGACGAACAACAAACCGCGCGACGCGTCGACACCCCATGGGACTACCGCCGCAGAATCGGTGCGCAATCTGATCAAGAAGAACCCGAAATACAGCAAGCGCATCAACTACGACGCGCTGAAGGACCTGTTCGTCGAGGGCGGAGGACCGCTGTCGCTCGCGGCGAAGATGGGCATCAGCGATGAGAAAGACGACGCGGAGCTGTACACGATCGGAGACGACAAGAGCGACGATGCGCCGATGGGCATGTTGATCATCGAGGAGGAGCCTGGGTCTGTTGCTGTGACGCCCGCACCTCCCTCAACAACCCTGAAGCGAATACCGATACCAGGCGAGGATGCCGATGCCGACGCTGATGCGGATGAGGGAAGCGATTATGGGGGCCCTGAGGTCGGGTGGGAGGATGCGTATGAGCAAGAAATCTGAGCTGAGTGAAACTAAAATACTAATTGTACTACCACACTGCATGGCACACCCTGGCTGTCACAATGCAGGATGCATATCGCTTGATGAGTCATGAAGACCCCATTGGTTTGATCGCCACCAGAGGGAACAAACGCATAAAAACGTATAAACCAACAAAACGTCGTCCCAAAGAACAATGTCAACTGCCAAAGATGAAAATGACTATGGACCTCTCATTGGCTCAAATACACCATCCCACCGCCGCTCCAAGCTCTCTAATCCCACGACTAGCAGATAACGCCAGCGCAAAATCCAAACACTTGCGTTCCCCCTGCTTCCGCTCCTGTACCCCATACGCCTTTGCCAAGTAATACCATGCCTCCGGCACATCCCACCCATTCCCACGCGTCAGATGCTCCAGCATCCCCGCCGCTAGGTCTGCATTCGCCGACGATGCGCTCGCAGGTTTTTCCGCCTCTGCTTCGTGCAGGGTGAGGTATAGCCGGGCAAGGTGTACCGAGGCAGGAACATCGTCTGGATCAATGAATAAGGCCTTCTGGAACGCATCCATCGCGTGTTGCTGCCGCCCGAGGGCGACGTAATACAGACCGAGCTATAGCAAAGCGCCTTAACAAATCATTGAAGACGGCATGAATAAATGCTGACCTGTACCCATACTCCCGGATTCCCTTCATCCCGCACCTCTGCTTCCTGTATCGCGCCCTTCGCTTGCTCAATTTTGCCTAGGCGCCTAAAGGTTGCCGCGGACATCAACCACAGGTCCGCAATGAGCCTGTTCGAGCGCGCCGTGCGTGTTTTGCGTTTCCTCTCTAGCAGTGGTGGTGGAGGCGGAACAGGTGTAGGCGGCGGTGGCGGTGACTCTGTTGGTGTGCGGTCGTGTGGGTGATGTAGAATAGAGCTAATGCGCCGCCGCGAGTGGATCGAGGAGGCTTGGTACGACGTGTGACGCAGGATGGCGTGGAAGTCTATAAGGCAGCAAACGGTCTTAAAGAAGCACGAGGCCATGAGGGTGATACTTACCAGGCGTCGAGTTGAACCTCTTCAGACTCCCCGTCTTTACAACCCCGTGCCCGATCTTCCTTGAGATTGTCGTGATCTGAGCTTGGCTCTTGTGCACGCGGTTCTTCAGCATCTGTTGCACCTTCTTCGATTTGGAAGTGTCACGGTCGGTTGACGAAGATCGCTTCCCCGTCGCACCGTCCCGCTTTCTGGGTGCACGCGGCGGGTGCTCACTGTCGGGCGTCGCAGGCGAGATCGTTATCGGAATGGGCATGGGCTGCTGCAGTGTATCCTGCTTCTCATCGAGCTCGGTGGAGGTAGGGACTGGAGCATGCAAGTCCGGGGGTGGAGAGACGGTCTCACCCAGAGATAGTGAGACCATAAATGAAGGGGCCTTTTCTGCGGATGGGCGGTCACCGTCCATCGATGGCCTCGGCGTGGCTAGAGCTAAAATTAGTATCTAATTACGGTAGATGGACAGGATGAATTGGACTCACGTTTGCCCTCTCCTGCCATCTGCCTCTCAGCAACCCATGAGAATATCTCGAGCCACTTCTCCTCCGCACCCTCTGCACCCTCAACCACCTCTGTCAGCACACCCTGCGTCATCTGTAGCTGCAAGGCATGTTCAAAGCGCTCCTGCCTCGGCGGCGGCGGGTGGTCCTGCACCGGCGCGAGAAGGGCTGCCGCAGATGGGATCCGCATGTCGCTGAGCAGGGGTATGCGCAGCGACGCTGCCGATGGCAACGTGGGTAAGGAAGGTATCACATCACCTTGGGTACCATTTGCCTGGCCGTTCCAGCAAGGAAGGGTATCTACCACTGCCACATTTTTATCCGCTTCCACATCCACATTGGCCACCTTCCCCTCTCCTCCGAAATCCTTCTCCATCACGACACCAGTCTCATCCGGCCTTGTAACTTGCAATGTATACCCCTTACTCCCCTCCTCCGCTTCTTCTCCACCCATATTAACGTTATCACTAACAATTTCATCCCCAATTGCCGCCCCGCGCTCCAGAATCTCACCAGCCTCGCTCCACTTCTCTGCCGCGGCAAGCAGTAGGCCAAGCAGATGCCAGTATCGGATTTCCTTGGGGTCCCCCTCGACGGCGCGCCCTGAGTGTAGGATGGCCTGCTCGAGGTCGTGCGTTAGTCCCGGGCGCGCAAACGACAACGCGAGGTGGTATAGTGCAGCGGGCTCCGGGACAAACGCGGGATCGGAGTCAGGCGGGGCACATGCGAGCAAAAAGAGGGCATGCGCTGCCGCTAGGCGCGTGGGGCGCGTATGCGGGTCTTGTTCTGTGCCAAAAGGTCATGTTGTGAGCAGATTGTCCATTTGTCTTCGAAATACTGTTAACCCTACACACCTTTTAGCGCCATAACAACATTCCACACGCCTTTTGCTAGGGCCAAACTCGCGCTCAACCGCGGACCGTCTTGACCTTCCAGGCGCAACCGAGTCTGAGCATTCTTGACAAATACTCCGGCCTCGCGCGCCTCTTTCAGTCCCTGTAAACCAACCTGCGCCGCCGCGTCCCGGCAGAGCATGCGCGCGCCTGCAACAAGTGTCTCCACCCAAGCTTGATCGGAATCCGTGTCGTCGTCCTCGCTCGGGGCCGTCTCTGCCCCCTTGGCCGCCGCAGCCCCCGCGAGGTCCGAGGTGCTTGAGTTGTTCGAACTTGCATTGTTCTTGGCCTCGGCCTGGCGAGTCTCGTAAGCCTTGCCGACGACCTGTGCGTAGAGGTGCAGTGTGCGGCGCGCGAGGGCGGTGTCGCCGGACGCGTCCAGGAGGCGTGTCATGTGCCGCAGGACGCGGTGTGAGTTGAACGTGAGGCGGGTTGCCCACCAGAGGATCTATGGGAGGTTGAAACAATATTAGCATGATAGTGTGAAGGCAGATTTGGTCGAAAAAATGGCGTCAGACAAGGGAACCAGGGAAATTCCGAGAAAGAATGGACCAGTGAGCAAAATGGAGGACAGCGAACTCACATCAAGTACCCATCCCGCGCCCTCCCCGCTCGCGCCACCCGCCTCCCACAAGGCCACACACAGATCCACGAAATCCTCTACTCGGATGTTGCGTTCCCCAGCGCGCGGGAAACTGGTACATGTACCTAGAATCGCGCGATAGTCGTTCACCACCGTCCGTGCCGTGGCCAGCCAGGCCTTCTCCCCAGTAGTAGTTCCGAGCGGTGGGCTCGATGATGATGACGGGGCGGGCGTTGGGGTTGGTCCTGAAGTGGGCGTTGGTGTTGGGGCACGCGTCGACAATGGTAAAGCGGAGCTCGAATCCGAGGGTGTTAAGTGCAAGTGCGAGTGTGCTGAGTACGGCGATGTATGTACCGGATGATAGCACAGAATGAATGCTCGGAGGTAAATCGCAGACACAGTTGACCGGTGCGCAGTGCGAAAAGTAGCAGGCCAATAAACACTGCAAGTGCTATACTGCCGGAGCCACGTCCAGACGTCTGTCTCTATTCCGGTAGATTCTTGTGGATTTGATATACGTGCAGACACGACTATGGCGCGCCACAATAGCTGGTCGACCCAGCGCCAGAGCTCGCGGTGCTGTAGGAATGTCCTGATGTTCGAAGCCGGTGCGGGGGCGGCTGGGGATGTTGCATCGGAGAGGATGGCGTCGAGTGTAATCAGGAGAGGCAGAGCCGTGGCGTAGGCTTTGAGCGCAGCGTGGGGGTTGGTTGGGAAGAGCTTTTCATGGGACATCCCTGCGAACGAGCGTTGGTGTTAGAGATGCATAGGAACAAGGAGATGTATCGTACCCTGCAAACATATACTTCTTACTGTTTCCGTGAGCGCCCAAGCCCTTCCGTCCTGAATATCCGGCGCGGATGAGTCCGCGAGAGAGGCAGAGCTCCCGCCTGCCGATGAGATCGAGGACGACGTGGAGAAACCTGGGACATGTAGGGCCAAGTGATGCGTATGCCCTGTCACTGTGCTTGATCTTGTGTCGGATTCATAAGGGATGTGACTCCGGAGGCTCAGCATGTCAGGTACTTTAGATAGGTGTTCCAGGCAGTCCGAGGGGTTTCCAAGCGCGTACGCATAGTACGCCAATGCAAAGTTTAAAGTCTAGCGTGTTATAGTGGATCGCATTAGCCATGATCGAGTTCTAGCAGCCCTATTACAACCACGTACATCGAAATTAGACGACTTGAGTTGCTTCAGTATCTCGTACTCTGCCCGAGCCTCCTCCATCCTCTCATCTGGCAATACACATTCCTGTCCCAGTTCGAGCGGGTAAATGCTCTCGCCTTCGTGAGATGCATCATCCTGGTCCTCATTCAGCGAATTCGCGGCAAGCAGCAAGGCTAATGCATGCGTTTGTGACGCGACTTGTGCGACGTCCTGGAAGCCTCTGCAGTGTTTGTTGAACTTGCGGAGGAGCTCCGACCAGGGCAGGGCGGTGCCGTTGAGGGCTTTGGCGGGGTATTTGGATGACCACCGGCCAGAGGTGAGGGCCAGCCGCAGCTGCGCCCAGTAGTGCTGGTCTTTCGGGAGCAACATCGTCAGAGAGGAACCATATATGTAACACATCCAAACAGCATTTCGCCCCTACTTGTACATGTACTTCCTCCATGTTAGACCCTACTCCATCCAAGGCGCGCCTCCACCCATGCCTGCAGTTGTCATGATCAATCCACAGCAATGCCAAATGGGAAGTTGGCAATTCAATCCAGCGCAGCGATTAACAATGGGCCTCGATTTGCATAACATGGTGCCGATGTACGTCTATTCTGTTCACCTCATGTACAGTCGTTCAGTGTAATAGTATGACATTTGTAGCAAGAACCCATATGGCGACGAGGAAGACGAGAATATTCCAAAGACTCCATGGCAACGCTTTCGAACGATGCACCTTCGTTTCTGCACAGCGTACCGCCAATGCGGCGGCTATGTAGTATAATCGTCCGCAAATCCGCCAGTCTGATAGGCCGAGCGTGCCATCAACTATTGGACTACGGGTACGAACACATACAACATCGATCCGGAGTTCGGAGCCCGTGGTTTTTAGCCAGTCCCTAACTCTGACCATGTCGTCGTCGACGCCACTGCGCCCAACGCACTTCTCCATCGCCGCCGCGATCCGACCCAACATCCTCGCCCTTCACCCGTACCGGTGCGCCCGCGACGACTACCAGTCCGGCATCCTCCTCGACGCTGGAGGAGGCAGATCAGACCGGAGCGTATCGCAGTGCTCGGGAACGCAGTGGTATTGATCGGTGTCGTTGCTCTGCAGCACTGCCACACCCCGGCAATGCGCGCTATCTACCCGATTCTGTGTCTACATCTAGTCTAATCTATCA
>JABCKH010000160.1:0-31803 GCA_018851285.1 Lyophyllum semitale | reverse complement strand
TCGATCAAGAGGATCAGCACATCGAATGACCGGTGTACATACACACACATTTGGAGGGGCAGACGGTCTGAGCAGCCCGGTCGTTCATTCCTATGGCCAAAGGAATTCCGAGACCTAAGGCTCGACAAATGTTGACATGATCACGTCACCAAAAAGCGGGAATCGTTGCAGGACAAAGAACATAGAACGCAGAGAGACATTGGCATAGAGAGAAGAACAAATTATGTTGGCAGAATGAGGATACGTGCACACGAAAGCCTGCAGTCGAGACTCGACGACGAAAATTGGAAAAGTTGTGCCAGCGGAATTTGAAAAGTAGACCATGGACTCCCAGGCTACGGTACTCAAGTCAACCAGAACTTTGATTTACTCGCCGTGGGCCGCGCACTGAGGCCTGAGGACTTGTTGCTTACTTTACCTCGGCTTTCAGGATCTTCGCATGTTGTGCGGAGGGCCGCGTCAATTGGCATCCAGAATCGGCTGGCCGGG
Source organism: Lyophyllum semitale (assembly GCA_018851285.1). Classification (NCBI taxonomy): domain Eukaryota; kingdom Fungi; phylum Basidiomycota; class Agaricomycetes; order Agaricales; family Lyophyllaceae; genus Lyophyllum; species Lyophyllum semitale. The sequence goes on along the minus strand of JABCKH010000160.1, from coordinate 31,314 downwards.
CCAGATGCGTCGACACTTACTACCTGCTTGGATCCTTGGAAGCTTGTGTGCGAAGATAATCCTCATCAGCAGCTGGCTCGGAGTCAGGATGTCTAGATATGATCAATTCAATTGCATTATCACTTTACATGACTCGTAAAGGCAAACCATTTGCATATCCAATCCATCTCCAATCCCGACGATGCAACTGTCGAAATCGGCGACGTCCCTCATCACGGTTTTTGGAAAGATGGTGTCAAGATGGTGTCAGCTGGTGATCTCAGTAACACGGCAGTAGCTAGATACTATGCCACCAACCATTGTCAGGGCCGTTCTCATTCAAAATATAGGATTTAGGGTGCGCAAGTAGTCCAGTGTACCCAAGTAAGTCAATCTTTCGAACCTACTCGTCTTAAAATCAGAAGGTGACCTCGCCTAGAATACTTTTACAACGCAGGTACGGAATAAAATGACAGCTTCCCTCCCCAGAGTATATGTAGTTGGAATACAAATCAAAGATATCAAACGCGTCGCCACCTATCACTGCAGAACCCTTTTTACGATACGAGAAACTTAGCCGGTCTCCTTCGCTCTTGCCCAGAGTACATTGAAATACGAACGTGTTCTCGTATGATTAATTTAACACAGACCTTCGCCTGGGGCCCCATGGTACCCGTCCGCATCGAGAGACCATACCCCATATTCCAATCACGCTGTTGACAACTAGCTATAGTAACAACACCATCCGTCCCTCAACGGGTCCGAACCGAGCTCTGCCCACCCCCCAAACCAGGCAGATGTGGGTTCAACGTTCCTTGAGCCACGCCCCTGCGCACTTAGATCTGGTTCAATGTCACCAGTGACCAGAGAGTGATATCGAATCAATGCGAGTCCGAGCTTGCAGGAAGCAAATGTACTACTGCAAATGCCCGCGCGGAAGCGGATGTCCGAGTCGGATTAATGGCAGGATGACGCTTCCTCGCGTTCATCTACTGATAAATTCATATGGATGGATGGACGGGTTCGCGTCTTCGCTGATCAGATCCAGTACTGCCGTCTGAATCTTTGGGCGAACGTCGAAGGGCCCATAAGGGCGCGGCTTCGCGGAAGCGTCAGAAATTTCATGAATCAGAAATTTGAATCACGGATGGGTGACGCGCGGGCATGAAAGGTACCGAGAATCGAAGCAGGGGGCTGCATCTTTCTGGAACCTGTACAAGTAACAGGAAGATACGTTTACATGCCACAGTCCGGGATTCTAGCGAAAATCCGAGTGGGAATCTGGTGTCGAATTCGAATGCGAAGATGATAGCACGGTAAAGATCGATGGGCAGAAGCAGTTGGATGGATGATGGTGATGGGGAAAAAAGCGTAGATGTAAGATGGTTGATTGATCAACAAGGTGCAAGAACGAAGGTGGGGGATTCGAGAGTGGCGTGCGAGATAAGGCCGAACATTGGAAAGAAAGCGGGAACGGCACTTTGGGGAAATGGGGTCGTAAGATGCAAGACAAAGTGGATGGTCAGGTCCCAGGATGAACCGGTGACGGCGATCATAAAGTAAAGTGTTAAGATCTATAACAAGCCAGGAAACGCACAAGGACAATCCATGGCACTTCGAACAGCAAAGAACCTCCCAACCGTCTAACTGGAGCTTGGAGCTGGCGCTCGGGTCCGATTCCAGTCCCAAAACTAGAAGTCCACTTCCAACTTGAGCCTCGCCGCCGCCACTCCGCCTCAACGCCTTGAATGAGGTCATAACGCACGGGAGTCTGAAGGGTGTCGGGCACCACTCGAAAGCCTCCGCGACATACCCATCCTCCCTGATGATAGACAGACCCTCGTGTACCTCAATGTCCAGACTTCCGCATGCCGCTCGCCGCCCCCTTGTTTTTCATCTTGCCCTGTGTCTTCACTCGGTTCCGGGTGAGCAAAGACTGGTGGGCAAGTGAACGAATCACGACTGATAAGTACCACCTGCCCGCATCTGCATCTTCCTGACAGCCGTCTCGCCTATTCGTCGCCTATCTCACCACTATCTCCCCAAAAATCGCTTCGAAAGACACGCTGCAACGGACATCTACATGCCTCCGCCGCTTGGGCCTGCCAGGCCCTCCTTGTTGCGGTTTTTGCTGCCCTTGGGTCGGCCGCGCGGTCGCTTGCCTGCCGGCGCCTCCGGGCTCGCGAGATCCCCTGATCCTCGTTTGGTCCCAGTACTCGCGCTGTTCTGCGAGTCGCTTCCGCCTAGTCTGCGTTCGTTGAGATATCTGCGAGTCATCAAGTCAGTCTGTTATTCCAGATAAGTGTAGCTCGGACGCGAATGAAGAATAGTGATGAGATGAATGGAATATGTCGCGCTATCCTAGGAAGAGTGTAGTAAACGGGCGACTGTCGCGCGTGTATGGATGGCAGTGAAGGAGATGGGCGTGTATCTGACACCGGTGAAAAAGAACTCCGGAAAATTTTCGCAGACATCATGATGTCATGACGGCAGCGTCTACCATGCTACATGCACACCAAACAGAGCAGGAATAGCTTCTAGTGCTTATTGTGGCTTGCCACCAATGTGCTGGTCGGCCGCCGCTCAAGGCGTGCCGAGCACACACGGCAGAAACCATTAACGAAGGAAGGGCTTTTAGAGGGGAGAGGTGATAGAGCACGAATGATAGCCACCGAGACAAACTGAAGGCAAAATCGTTGTTCGGCTTAGCGAGAAGAAGCACTCACTGATTTGATTTCTCATCCAACGTGTTCTGCAGACTCGGGAGAGGAGGCTGCCCGAGTTCTTGTCGTAGTCTGTCAACGTCGGTTTTCGCAACAGCGTATTCGCCTTCTGTAAGCTGGTTCATCTTGGTGCGGATTTCGTGACATCTGAGTAGAGCAACATTGTAAGTGCATCGAAGAAAGATAAAATGACAGTTGAAAATATGAAGCGAATGAAGAATACGCACTCTCTTTCGATTGTTGACTCCATGAGGTCAGCCTTCAAAATCGATACCGATGAGAAACCAACCCAAAATTAGAACAGAACACTTGTGTCTCTTGCCTTGTCACGATCTTCATTGATCTTTCGAGAAAAGGTATATGAGTACTAACAACACCGCGAGTACTGACAACACCGCAAGCGACCTGCGAAAACTCACCTCTCGCAAAGCATTCAGGAGTTTTGTTCGTTCGCTTTCCAATCTGTACATATCGTCGTCAGCGCTTAATCATCCACTGTTCCACGAGCGTCATACTTGTTCCTCTGCTCTCGGATGTCCTGGATCGCCTTGCTTTTCTCTTGCAATGAAGCATGTGCGGATAGGATGTGCGCGGTATGCAGCTGCAGCGTTAACGCGTGTTTTCTATAATCAAAATCAGCACATATTCCAGTCGAGCTATCATGCACATATTCTTGGGTCGCTCGGTGAAGAGTGTGCCCCGAAAATTACGAGACGACCTTCGCGGCAACCGTGGCAACCAACACGACAAAGGCACTCACTTCAGTTCAGCGGTTTTTGCCAGATGGACGAGATCCTTCGTCCAATCGCCGGTGGCAACGAGGGGCGTCGACGTGCCCGGTGTTTGGCTAGCGCCCTGCAAAGGTTGTTGGTGCTGTGGATGTAGCTGTTGAGGTTGATGTGTGGTATCCTGGGGCGCGACACCGCCGTTTCCGTTGATGTGGGACTGCAAGTGAGTACCAGGTGGACCTGTGTAGTGAACATACTGAGGTTGCTGGTGGTGATACTGCAGCTGCTGAGACATTTTTTTAGCGAACGCGATTGGGGCGAAGACAGTTTCGATCGAGGTTTCTGGGGTCTCAGTTAAAATGTGTTGTTGGAGTGGCAGGAGTACGAGCGGTGTTGGTGGTTGTTAGGATCAAAGGCCGCCACCCTCGCTTTTTGTTCTTGAGCTGGTTTGGTATACACTGACAGTTGTACAGTACCGATGTACCTTGGTGCGGCCTGGCATATCTCGGTTGAATACATGCTCGGACCTTAATTTCTTTGACGCTGCGTATCTCAAGAGGATTCTGATTTTGTTCTGATTTTATTCTGATAGAAGGTAGATAGTACATAAACCTCGGTGTATAATCAGGAGATAGTCGTAAATACAAGGAATGAAGGGCGTCGTGAGAGGCGACATTCATGCAATGACCTTGCAGGGTCGCTGAACACAGGAAATCAGAGCTAAGAAAAGTTCACTTCAATGAAGAAATCAGTCCACGAGATTAAACAGAAAAATTGCTAAGAAGTCCGCAGTGTCGCGAGAAGATTAGTACGACTTGCTAGCTAGCAATGGGTCCTAGATATTCTCAAACATTGAGCATTACCGGATAGTGCGAAACGAATCAGGCACCTCTTAAAACGACTTGGCTAACATGTGTCCAATACTGGTTCATAATCAAGGTCCAGGTATGAGCACATCAAGATAGCCCCAAGTTCATATGTCGCACCGCTCTATCCGAGGTGTTCCTCAGGCGAGCGCTGGTATGACCTCGGGAGATAAAGAGCAGGGGTACCAATGCTGATAGATGAGAGGGCCACGTGTGTTTCTGCATTCTCGCAGCGAGCACTTGGAGTTCTTCTGGTCGAAGAGTTGGGAGAGGAATATCATTCCCGGCGAATTAATCGTAGCGGCGGCGGAGAAAAAATGTGCACCAAGGTGGCTTTAAACACCATGGAGGACCAGTCTCAAAATGGACATGTCGGAATGGAATCCTGGTACCCTAGCAGTAATGGGTTATCAAGGCGATCCGGGAATGAATGCCCGTGGAGCCAAAATCCGGATTGGATTTTGGAACATGCTGTTACAGCTGAGGGTATCTTGGCGCAAAATTGTGAAAAAGAACAAACGAGGTACATGTGTCATGGGCGGGTGGGGGCCCCTAGATGTGTCTGCCAGCAAATTTCCAGAAAGGTTTGACAGCTTCAGCGGAAGGCCAAAATGCTCTAGAAAGGTTGATTAGAACCATCAGGTTTTATGCCCATGAAATACATATGCGTACGGCTTAGGTATTTTGCCTCCTATGCAGTATGGTGAATGGGTGGCAGGGAAAGAAAAGGCGGATTGGGTTGGTGATAGTTTGGGAAAGGGAGGAGTCAGTCACGGTGTCGTGACGCGAAGTTGCAACTCATCCCAGTTCACCTCTCGTCTTTCTGCCCATCTCCACCATGAGCGTTCTTCGTCCCTTCAAAGCCTCAGATATGTTCAAATTCAATAACATGTAAGCCAATATATCAATTCGAATGGATTCTTAACCAGAACTCATCATTTAGCAATCTGGACATCTGGACGGAGACCGTAAGTCACCACCAGACCACTCTGATCAGGCTAAACTCATAGAATATGCTTAGTATGGAATTGGCTTCTATCTCAACTATCTGTCTCGCTGGCCAGACCTTTGCTGCGTGCAAGAAGCACCCAGCGGGCGCATGATGGGCTATGGTGAGTAGTCATCAGTTTCTATTCATTCTCCCTCTCGCAATAAAATACCCTTGCGTGCAACAGTTATTGGCAAAGCCGAGGGCTCGAGCACCGAATGGCACGGGCACGTCACCGCGATCACCGTCGCGCCAGAGTACCGCCGGCTCTCGCTGGCGCGCAAAATGATGGGCCTGCTCGAGATGGTCTCCGATGAGATCTACAAGGGTTTCTTCGTGGACCTATATGTGCGCTGCGCGAACACTGTCGCGATTGATATGTACGAAGGGATGGAATACAGTGTGTATCGACGAGTGCGAGAGTACTATGGGAATATTGGAGTAGGTAAAGGCGGCCGTGACGAGGAGGATGCCTTCGGTGTGTTTATTCTCCGTTTCCCCATGCTGTAAATGCGCTCAACCCCGTTCTCCTTAGATATGCGAAAACCAATGTCGCGCGATCCTGGTCGTCGGTCTGTGCGAATAAATGGACGGGACATGATTGTCAGCGCCCACGACGTCTCATAACACACCCCAAAAGTTTACACTACGATTACATTTGTACGACAAATACCCAGCTCATAATTATATAGCAAGTGGAGGCGGCTCCTCCGGCGACTGATACTGCCTCAATATCAAAAGCTCTTCTTCGTAAAAGTCCGATAGCGCCTTCTTATCCAACACGAAATGATGCAGCTCAAGCCGTATCTCCTCTGCAATAGCCGCCCTGCGCGAATCCTTGCTTTTCGCCATTCGACCCGGCCCCATCAGCCTGTTCGTTAAGAACACGAACCCTTGAGAGCCCCCAAGCACCTGGACGAATCCCATTCCAGAGCGGTGCACAAACTGGGTGTATTTGTAGGGTGACCGCCGATATGAGTACACCACGTCGATCTGCTCTGGGTATAGCGCTGCCGCCTCGACATCCAGGATGTACCCAAACTTCTTGAGTAGAGCGTACTCGAAGTAGTGACTCGTTTGCGTTCCTTCTGGCACGCACTTCTCGATGTCCATCACAATTGGAGGCGGGATGGCAAGACGCATGGGGAAGCATGATTGGTAGGCATTGCGTTCGCGGATATCGCTGATTTGTGTCACGTAGGCTTCGACGAGCTTCAGCCCATACCGGTCGATCGTCCGGCCCCATTGTCGGATGAGATCCTCGATGCAGCGCGCGGTCGTGCCGATCCACTGCAGCTCGAAATGGAAAATTGTCCCGGGGTTGTGGATAATGTCATGGTGGAGAATGACGGATTCCGCTTGATCACTTTTCTGAGGAGTGTTAGATTTCTACATGTGTAGGAGATGCAAAAAGGAAGAATACCTTGGAGGGATCAATGTCGATGGCCATACTTTGACTGAGGATTATACGTTTCTTGTGCCTTATGGGGCTTGGATTCTTAGGAGGCACGACGCTGGATGGATAGTAACTTGCCCTGGGAGGGTCGTCTGTTGTGTATCGCCTGAACCAACCTTTAGGAGTCATCGCGATGCTATACTCTTCCTTCAAGCGATAAAAGTAGTGTCTAGACGAGAACAGGGGTTTAATTACCATGTATATTGGATAAGAAAGATAAAACGACGCACCCATCGAGGAAGTTATGGTATCCCCGACAATGCTCAAACAGCCCCTGCTCCTGCAACTTGACGCCCCATTCTGTAGCCTGGGCTCTCGAGGAGACATCGAGGAACTCTCGAACGAGCCATGACACAAAATCGTACCCAATGAACGAATTCGGATAATGCGAGCGGTGCCAATGATTGTTTTTCATGGGAATCCCATCCTCCTCCCGCATCGCTTTCGCAATGGCAGCCAATGTCATATCGCCAATCTCCCGCTCACTCTTCATCTTCTTCCTCAAAGGGCCAGCAGCATGGATCTGGTCCAATTGGTCCATCAGTGCGGCGTCACGAACAGACAAGGCGGGCCCCAATGTTGTTGGTAGCAGGCGAACAGGCGGGGCTGGATGTGCGGCTTTCTCCTCTGCCGGCTGCCACCGCAGCCTGGTGAACTGCTCTGCGAGCTTTTCGATACCAAAGATGCGAGTCTCCTCTTCGTCAAGCGTTTCGCCGTTCGTGCCGGTCACGGGGACAGGAGGCTCTGCAGTAGGAATGACAATAAACCGTGTGCGCCAGTAGCGTAACGACTCGTTGAAATTGTGCTCGTAGCCAGCGACTAACATGTCAAGTCTATAATTATATCACTGTTATTTTTCCGAAGCACCACTACGAAGGCTCGGAACGCACCTATTCCACCCATAATTTTCTAATCCATGGGAGGAGAATTTAGTTGTTAATTCTGTATAACCACCTGGAAATCAAGAAAGTTATTTCACTGACTTATTATTAGAAATAAAGGGACGCACCACCAAGTTTCGGCCACATCAAGCATTGGTATAGAAACGGTTTCGAGGGCGGCATCCGCCGCACATATCGCCGCACCTGGATGGCCTCCCCTGTGTAAGAGAGACGATGAATCTCGTTCGTCATGCTAAGATACACCGGGTCATCCGGAGAGCGCAGCACATCAGACGCCCCAACAGGCTTTGGGGTCACCTCTTCCTCTGTCATGAGGGACTTCGTCCGCCGAATGATCTTCTCTTCCGCCTCTACGCCTTTGGACGGCCGCCGAATGACGAACTGGAACCCCTGAGCGAGCCGAACCGCGGCCATACCCCGCATGACTGCAAGCGCCCATGCACGTCGCAGGTCATCCAAATTTCCCTTGACCGTGGGAGGTTTTACCAGGAAAGAACGCATTTCGCCAGGATCGACAACGAAATCGTAGGAGAAGACATCGTAGAGCGACTCGAGCTCAGAGATGGTCGGGAAGTGCGCCACGGTCAAGGGCAGGCAAACTGGGAAGACCATCGCTTTCCATTTGAGCTCGTGTTTGGTTAACACCTGAGGGAACATGTGTTGGAAACGCCGGGCGAGCGAAGAGTGGCTGGGTGGAACGGCCGACTGGGGTTGAGAGGGGTTGTATACCATTCTGGGAGAGGATGATGTGAAATTTGGCGCGTTGATGCTTGTGGTACTGCGTCGTTTACCGAAGGTGGCTTCGTCACGGGGAGGAGTCCCTATTGGAGAGCGACGGATATGCGACGCTCTGTGGGGCATAAGACTATCTTCTTCAAACGTGCGGCCCGTGCTTGTACGGGCGGAAACTGGAGGATTGCGGATGGCCATGGGCAGGGGAAGGGGGGAGCGGGAAAGGGGAGAGATGCTGATCTGCGCTATGGGTTTGGAGGCAGCAGGCATCCGTATTGGAGAGGATGTCTGTGGGGTGGACCTTGGCGCCAGATTGTCCTTTGCGGGAGCATGGCTCATAGCTGAAGCCGAGGCGGATATGGGCGATGTCTGTGGCTCACTTGGCCCACTTCGGAAGGGGTTGAATAGCCAGGAGGGAGCAAGCTTGGATGCAAATGAAGCCCGTGAATGGGTCGCTTGTGCCCCGCGTGCCTCCTTCGAGGTGGCAGATAAATTTGACCGCAAAGACATTATCGATGACTGGGAAGGTGACTTGCTACGCCCGGTGAAGGTCACGATGCCTGCGCCTCTGCTGGGGGAATCATCTGGTGGCAACTCGACAATTATTCGTTTGGGGCTTTCCTCAATAGTGTCGATCCTTCCCAGCATCACTGCATTTCGTTGTGAATTACGCTTGTCCGAATTGCGGTAAGTCATCGCAATGGTTGGATTACTGCTGAGTGATTCTCGTGTGACGTTTGGATTCTTCGATTCCGGTCTGAGCGCGAAGATGTCCGTATCAAACTTGTCAGCGTCCAGCTGAGATGGTGGAACATCTTCAAAAACCTCCTGGGAAGGGGTGGACGACGTTTCAGCAGGTTCTGGTAAGAAGGGTACTTCTATGCTCGAAAGCACATCAAGTTCCAGAAGACCCAACATTTGGATCTGATGCATTTTGGCCCGACCAACAAATCTACATAGAAACTCTGTCTGATACTCAAAATGAATGTTGGAGGATGGCGTACCTGTCACCTCTAAACGGCAAATCCATCTGCTTATCCCAAAACGTCACCGACATCCAGAATGGCTCCCACCAAAAGGTCTTCTGCTCTCCAAGATTTCCATCTTGAACCGTTCCCCAAAGGGGATCCATAGATTGCGGGCCATATCTTCCATCGGTTTCTTGCTTCAGCTCGGCACTGCGGAAACTGAACACCGGACTTTGGTGCAGTGGCGGCTTCGCAAGCGATACAAGATCGATAAGAAAGCCTTGATCAAGCAGACGGGTGGTGGTCAGGCGGAGAAGATCTCTCGATACTCGAAAGTAGCCTGTGCCCGGCGTGATGAGGATCATCGTCGTTCCTGTGAGAGACAACGAGCGATCGATATAGTGGGTTTCCGTTGGATTAAGTGCGAGATTGATAGCTTCCAAGATGGGTCCATCGTGTGCGAATGAAATTCGACCTATCAGTCGAACCTGTGCGGGAGGGCCCATGGTCGATACGTCCAGAGTTGACTGATGGTAGTGATGCGTCAAAAGGATGTCGCGCTGGAAATCCCAGAACGAATCCTTTAAGCTGACCAAGGTCGGCTTCCATTCGTTGATCACTTCTAGGTCTGTGATAACCTTAAAAAAGTCCTTGTACCATTTGCCATATTCGTCCTGCCGCAGAGGCCCAGCAGCATAATCGATCTCGGATTCCTCGTAGAATACGCGGGATATGAGCACAATGGTGACTGTATGATTCGTGCCTGCTTCACGCCATCTTGAGAAGAGGGTGGGCAGGAAAGAATGCACGATTTTTTCATAGTAACGTTCGCCATCCCCGGCGAACTCCCACAATTCACTACAAACTTGAATGAAGATCGTCATTTTCGCGGATAATGACCTATAAATTGCCTTAGTTGCGGATGTAACGCAGGCTGATGATACCTGGCAAGTTCTCATATCAATTGCTCATAGCGAAAGGGTTCAAAAGGTTTACCGTTTTCCCGTCGATGTAGATATTCTGGATCTTGGCTGCAATGTTGCTAATGAACGTTATCTGTTGGTCTGTATAAATGCACTGTCCAACAAGATCTCTCCCTAGTCTCCACATGTCGTTCCTTCCAAGGTATTGGTCCTGGAAGACGAATTCGACATACTCGGCGCAGCAATTCTTCTTATCAACCTGGGATGAATCAGTTATCACGCGCCCTGGAAGAGACCTCAAGCCTGACCTTTGTTACGGTTACTTCAGAATTGTTCCTTAGCTGGAAAATTTCTGCAATTGGCTTAGGTATGGAGATCTACGACGCGTGAGTTGAGATAAAACCAGCCGGGATGATGAACACACCTGCAACTGGGGCTTCGAGCGACCATCATCTTTCGTTACAATGAAGAGAAACGCGAAACTTGGATCTTCCGAGCTACTCCCCATCACCTGAAGCAAGTCCCCTTCTGCAACACCAGGCCACCATGATTGATTGAAAATGACGGAATGGGATTCTTTTGCATCGTCCTTCGTATCATGCACCCACGAGTTGAGCACCTTAGAATCCCCACACTTCAGGGGAACAACGGGTATGGGCCTCAAGATGGACTGAGCTGTGTTGGACCGTCGACGGCTATACTGGGACTGCTGTGATTCTGCCCGAGACGCTGTCATCGCATCAAGAACTATTGGATCATTAACGTGTCGAGGTTCAGTTGGCCGTCCAAACGGTGGCCAAGTGGTTCGAGACTGTTGTGCACGTCCAAGCTGATGGCAACTTTGTTGACGTCCAAATAGACAAATTCATTTGATCCAACTCCAATACTCAAAAAGTACTCAGGCTTGACTTATTCTACTCAGCGGAATACCAATAATGAGATCATATGGCGTTCAGCGGCCGATCTTTTCATAGCTAGTTGCCAACATTACTGGGATCCCTGGACCACAAGTTCGCACTTTATCAATTTGCGAGCTGGCCAACGCACTGTCTTCACAGTCGACTTACTAGGCTATGCGCACGGTCTACTTGTATGCTAAGCAAGAAAAATCTTAGATGGGCTTATTTTTCGACCGTCGACGGCCTTGCGTATCTCCTCGCACAACAAGCATACGCATATTGAGTAAGTCACTACCTTGAACCAACCCTCTAATTTATCAACCGAGGACCTAATGCCGACGGTTGTAGTTCAACGATTTTTGCTTCCACCGACGTTATCTTAACCAACCCATTAGTTGCCCATGAACTTCACGGTGCTGACCCTGCACAGAAATATCAGTATTCTCCGCCCGAGGCACGGAGAGCTCGGCACACTGGGCCAGTTGTTAGCCATCTGTTGGGATCTGCTTTGCAGAGGAAACTGGGAGGACAGACACTTGAATTTTTTGGAATAAGTAAACTACGCCGCAAACGTCACGGGTTTACTGGCCGGGGGTCACGCCTGAGGCGCCATGACCATGGGGAATAGCGCTATGGCCTAGACTCACCCTGCCCCAATACCAAGATCGCTATGTCGGACGACGAAATATAGGTGACTTGGCTTCTCGCCCTTAATCTTTTGGAATCGGACTTAGCCAAGGCAATCAAAGTACTCATCTTGCTGCGCAAAGCTGTCTCCACTGTTGTGTTCAGCGATCTATTGGATGGGACCGTTGGCTTTATTTCCAAGACATCCTGGCAAATGGTGACGATATTTGTGGTGGGGGCGAATAAGCTATGGAACGGTGAGCATGCTTTGGGACGTTGAGAGTCTGTAATTGATTGTCTGTAATTGATTGTCATATTCATAGAATACTGTGGAAGCGAAAGCCTTTATCACTTCTCGCATACAGATACTTGTAATCGTGCAGAGTACAACCACTTCGCTCGACGACTGCCTGGATTCTAAAGATGCAAAAGTAATTGCATACTCGAGTTTGGCGAGTATAGCTTTTTCGGACTACTCGTTCAATGATGGAAGGTACCTCAACATTCGACAACTCCGTTTGCTTACATTCGCAGCCACTGTTTTGACCAACATACGTACAGGCAACACACATTCCTTTTACTAGCGATGGCATCAAGAAGCACTTCTAAGGAATTCACAACAATAAACAACGAAGGTTAAATTGACGCCCGGGACAACAACGAACTTTGTGCGCAGTCGTGCCCAACATCGCCGCCATGCCTCAAGACTCGGTGTACAAAGGGACCAACAATCTACTCCATGAGATGCCTGTAACTTCTATCGACCCGGACCTGAATCGTTCTGTTTCCCTTGAGCAACCTTCTTTTCCTACGTCGTATGACTTGGGCCCAACACGCGTGGTGGTCCCTGGTGCGGCTCTAACTCGTGCTTTACAGAGAATTTTGTGCTGACAAGTACTCCAGGTTCTCCTCCAATCTGGACACCACAGGATCTACCAATCGTTATACCAGCTGACGCACCTGCCATCGATCCCAGGACCGTGCTCCCATCTTGCCCGCTAGATGCTATGTTCCGGGCGATTCACATAACCTCGCCTGACCTCGCCTTGGGAGAATTCGACCTCATCACGGATAGAAAAAACCTGCGAGCCCTTTTCGATTTCTTCCAAAGGAAACCCCACGCAGCACACCGTATCGATGCTGAGCTCATCAGTGGAACTCTTCTGTTCTACCTCGGCTGGTCTGCATCGAGCTATAGTGGCTCATCAGACAGGCTCAGTTATGGGATAAATTTCGAAAGGACATTCACAGGCCCTCTTGCGGAAGATACTATCCAGCATAATCGTGTTGTCTCCTATAGCTTTGGGGGTCTCAGGGTCATGGTAAAATATCAGGTTGATGCCTGCCTAGCCTCCCCGGCCTCTAGCGCTTTAAATCGACACCATCCGCACTCCACAGTTACGACGCCTACCGGTTTACATGTCATTTCCTCCGGAACTATGGTATCCCCGGAGACCATAGTCGAAATCAAGACCCTTCGTGAGGGATATCGTCCTGGCCATCCGCGGACCATGGCACAGCTGTGGTTTTCTCAAACACCGATCCTCATTGCTGGATACCACGACGGAAAGGGGCGCTTTTCGTCAGCAGAAGGAATTGACGTGATGGGATCCGGAGCCCTCAAGCTATGGGAGACACAAAACACAGTGGCACTCCAGAAGGTTATCTGTTTGATCGAGATGATCAAGGAACAACTTGCCCGCTCTTCGATCAAAAAACAAGCCGTTTTCCTGGAGGGTGGAGCCAGTGTGAAATTTTATAGCCTCTCAGACGGCTATGACAGCGGATTGCCAGATGATCTACGGAGCATTTGGTCCCAGACGTGAATGGTTTCAATCGGGCCAAAACGCATGGCCTACTTGATATTTGGTACGCTACGCTTATGTCTCCGTTGATAGGCTGCACTTACAAATTGACAGCTTGTTTGTATAGAGAGATATGCCATTAGTTGTGTGTATCTCTGTTAATGCCCGTGAATTTGACCGAATTGTTGAACATGAAATCCTGACATGCCTTCGGAAAGCTCGTCGAACAGGCAAGTACAAAGTGAATAATGATTCTTTTTCATTCAGCCCCACAAACCTAGCCTCCAGAGCCGGTGATTATGCAGGTTACGGATACAAGGTATGCAGATGAACTGACGTTCCACTCTTCGCGGCTGACAGGCGAGCAGTTGACAGTTATCATATAAGGCTATCCATCGCTATCGATGGCCTCTCACTCTACGTGCAGGGTGCATGGGCTTGGTCTGTATATGTGTCCTCAATAGAGATGGTACTTTGCCGCTTCTTATACATTGTGCTCGACCTTACGGTGGCTTATATCGCCTCGCAAAAACCTCTGGTGGAGAAAGGATAGCATCAGCTATAGTACTGCATTATCTCCACAGCAATTGGTGCGTTTTCGCAACGTTTTCGGCCTTGAAAGAACCTGACAGCACCTCCTTAGGGTACTGTAGACGCCACCGAATAGAAAGGACCCTTTCCATGATGTCAATCAACGTGACTCAGCTCACATCCTCGTCGTACTGGAAACCCCGTCTCGGAGGCGACTGCTCGATCCCCTGGTGAAACACGTACTTACCGTCTGCTCCTCGCACTTCAACATTCTGTGATCGTGAAACATCATGAGGTCGAATGCGTGCTGATGGCCAGATTCCTGGCAGCAGCAGCTCCAGTCTCGACGAATATAAATGCACCAACTTTTGAACCCTAGAACGCGGACCTTGAGACGAGTGCCCTATGCCCTAATGCCTTCTAAGGCCCTAGCAGCAGTGGAGCACACACACGACGTACCGCTTCACCCCAAGGTGTTCTTTTCGTGGTCTTGCAAGCAGTTGTTCAGGAAAGCTTGGGTCTCTCCTACCTAGCGCAGCTCCGGCATTGTAACTCTCAGGCAGACGCCGATCAACTCGTTGGTCAGGGAAAGGCTTCTCCGTCCCGTTATCCTACCCAACATTGGTTTGTATTTCCGCTACCATGACCGACTGTGATGTTCGAGTTTCTGAACCAGTTTGTTTGAACGCAGAACGCAGAACTCTTCCAGCATGGCCATATCCGACAAAGAATACGCCGGTAGACTGGCAACCAACCGCAACCCTGAAGCATCACCTACATCAGTTTGATGCGACTAGATATTTATATGCCCAACTTGCCTTTCCCGGATCACCAATTGTGGTCTACCCAGGCGCGAGATGCTGGTGCACTCCCATTTCTTTAACCGGCTTCGAAGCGACTATCGCTATGACACGTTATACCAGCCGACTACAGAGCAGCGCATTTCCAAAGGATTGACCATCAGAAAAAAGAAACCCCGCACCCTGCCTCGCGACTCATGGCGGACTTTCACCCGAACAAACTGCGCTGTCGGACAATTCGGATAATTGGTGGCTAGCACGATGCCGAAAAACACAAAAAGAATATTGACACGACGCGCCACCCTAGGCGGAAGACCAATTACGGGTATGGAGGTGGTTCTTGAAAACAGCGTGCCCACTCTCCGTATGTACATGTCATAGATCATACGAGTCGTTTACATACTTCGCGTCCCGAGTGCTTGGCGGCTGCCGCCAACGCGTACAATTACGCGTCTAGCGATATTACCTGTAAACGAGAATCAGAGAGATTGATGATTGATGGGGGGGTAAGTACCGTATTTAGGTAGATAAGATAAGATGGCGTGCCTGGATTCTTCTGAATCTTCATCATCATTAATGAGATCACTATCCGCCGACTACCCGCTCACACCAGAAAGTCTTTGGTTACGATGAGGTCAACTGATCATGGAGTGTGGGATGTATGAGAATCGTTGTGGGGTATGATGATAATGCAGACGTGGCAAGCATCAGTATGGGCCCCAGGCAAGTGATGGCGGTTGCTAATCCCTGTGCACTTGAGGATGAGATCATATGTACCGTCAACTAACGAGAGGGAATGACCTTCCCGGCACCACGCCTCAAGATCCAGAGAATAACTTGATACATATTCAAATCCACGCGAACCGAGCTGCTCAACTGACCAAAACTGGCTGGAGCCTAGTACGTCAAGAGATAACCGGTCCACATCGATGAGCATGCTTTGACGTCGAAGGGCAGCCAGCGGGATCAGAAGGACTCGCCGCATCTATTACGAGTGTTCAAGGCAGTCTGCACCTGATCATTGACCACAGCCTATCCCATCTCAAGCTTGAGAGTACTAAACATTACCTCTCATTGGTGGGGCATAGGCAGGATGGGACTGGATGTCCGGCGATCCACATGTGCAGCTCCACTCAAAAGCGTTCTTGGCCGCCCAAAAGCCTGTAATCGTATGGGACGTTGCGATCCCCACCGGTGAATAAAGAAAAGTGGTTCGAGTGAAGGCCAAGGGCACAAGGAAGAACACCCGTCGTCGTTAATAGAACCATGATCACCGGCCTAGTCATATCCGCTCCCGCACAAAGCTCAACTTCGGTGTGAGTACTCGTCGTCCAACAGGCTTTTCGCCACGCCGAGTGAATGGAGAACAGCGTCGGGGAGCGCGTGTGATGCCCGAGTCGGTGCCATCGCAGTGCGTTGAAACCTAGGAATGCTGGCGATGCATCGTGGAATGGGTGGGAAAGCAAAATGTATGCCTATATCGAGGGATTGGCTCGACAGATGGTGTGCCGTCGCCACATATCGCTACCACTACTTGGTCGCGGGGTTAAGGTGCGAAGAACATTGATAGATCGTCGAGATACACATATGGCCAGTTCAGAAGGTCCAAGCCTCAGGCCTCGAGCCTTCAGGCTTCGCCGCCACACAACAGGTCCACGTGATCCTAAAATAGTAGCATGTGCGATGTGCATGCGCACGATCCTCGCACTGATGGTACTTCGTCTGCTGAGAATAGCTGGGACGTGGCAAGCCCGGAATCGATATGAAGTGTACTTTCCGATGAGGCCCCGAAATTTCGTTGCAGATTCGTTCACGCATCCAGTCTCTTGCATCCACCTGTGAGTGTGCTATTCCATCCATGCGGCTTGGCGCGTATGCTCTGAGCTACGCGTACTGCGGAGATAAGTCGGCGCGAATCCACGAGTGGGACTCCGAGGGAGACAGGTCACTAGGGGTACTTGATGTGTGCCCAGAGGTCATACGGGTTCCAGCGAGCCGGGCATGCACGAACTGGTGTGGAATAGAGGATGGAATGATCCTCTTGGTTCAAACGGGAGGAGACATGTGTATGTACTGGTTCTGGAGTGGCTGGGAACAGAAGTGTTGGTCTGGAGAGGCCAAGATCCTTGTCCTCGAGGGCGCACATACCCAACCTCTCCCGTGCGCATCACACCCTTCCGTAATCCTCGATATCACAGGAACATCTGAGGACCAAGAGTGACCGAGAAAGTACATGAATCTTCAAAAAACACAAGTGCCACGGGCGCTACGATATATCAGATAACGCTGCAACAACAGATGCCCGGGCGGATCTTGGACGCCGCGCTAACAGAAAAGGACATGATAAGAACAGACAAAAACATGGCATTGGAGGATAAACGCCCCATTCCGGATGCTCCCGGTCTGAATACCGTGGGTGCATAGACCTGGTTTGTGGTCCGACCAAACGGACTGTTGAACCCTGGAAGTGCTGGCAAGATGGATGGTAGATGGTGGCGATGGCGTACGCAGTCATAGTTCCCAAGAGTGGCTGTTAATCCACTGAAGCTCTGCAACGCAACTGATCTGTCGTGCTCCAATTGAGATGTGTATCCATGTCCTCTGCGATTCGTATCCATATCCTCGATTATTCCTACAGGCAGTGGAGTGCACTCAATTACTGGGAGTGCAAACTGGCCGCATCTGGCGAGTCCAGAGTGTGGGCTGGACACGCCGCCTGGAGGCGTTGTGGTGTCCTGCAGTGCGTGGATGTACACGGAGGCCGGCACAGCCAACGCAGGAGACCTGGTGACCTACAGGAAGGAATTCCGAATGAGAGACGGGATGCAACAACCGCGCTGCGGAAGCCGCACTGACGTACCCATCTTTACACCATCTCGGCCCATCTGAGCTGATGAGTCGACTACGGATCCAGCTTCCAAGGCCCTCGGCAGCAACATGATCCTCTCAGTCGGCATCCATCACCATTGACTCGAAACGCGGTGGCGCGTCAATTTGGATCCAAGAGACCAAACCACTCGGAGAATGTCGGATTGTTCAAAGGTTGAAGACTCGGAAAGAAGTCTGGAGGCTGTGCCACGTTTTGTACACGTTTATTCCTAGACATACGTTGCCGCCGGCATTCCATTTCGGGTATCCGCCCTGATCGCCTCGTTCGAGCAAGAGCCGAGCTGATAGGCTTGTACAGAGACTTGTCAGCATCAGTATCTTTCGATTCATCAGCCAACTAACGGGCCGAGCCCATCTGCTTAACGCACGATTTGAAGGATGTATCAATAATCCTTGGATCAGCAAGCAAAGTGTGCTTTAAACCCCGGCTACCCAGCTCGATTCGCAATATGCGGTAAGTTAGAGCATGTAATACGATGAGATGAGGTGATCGACGCGGGGTCTGCGTAGCAGTGAAGAGCGAGAGAGCTGAAAGGAAAGGGACGAGGTGTGATGTGATATGGATTGCGGTAAGATAAGATTTAACGGATGAAAGAATGATAGAGAGGGCCACGGATTTTGGAAGGGATGACGATGTGATCGACGCAGGGTCTGCGATGTGACGAGCGAGAGAGCTGAAAGGACAGGGACGAGGCAATATGATGTGATATGTAGATTGCGGCAAGGATTTCCGTGGATGAAATAACACAAAGGGAAAGAAATCGATCGAGGGATGACGATGTGATCGACATATGGCCTGCGGTGTGAAGAGCAAGGGAGGTGAAAGGAAAGGTACGAGATGTGATGTGGATTGCGATAAGATGTGATTTTAGTGGATGAAAGAACAGAAAAACCGGAATCCAAATCCAAGAGAACGAGACAACGGCTGCAGGAAGAAAGGAAGTGCAAGCAGAACGCGAAGACGGGGGGTTCCCCCCTAGTCGGGTGACCTAGATCCACACATGAGGAAACATGAAGGTCAAGACAAAGGAGCGGGCACAGATCTAGAAATATACGCTGAAAGGAAAGAATTGTCAACAGCCTCGAAGATCTAGAATCGTACCACACCACTGTCCACATGCCCGCCTACACGCGTCCTTACACCCACACCGTTACATGCACATCGCATATCCTCCCATCCATCGAATCAGTCTCCATACCCTTAGCCCAAGAGCCAAAGCGCGTATTACTATTAATTATAAAGCACACGCGATCGAGTCGCGTCCTTCATTGCGTCAAGACGACCGATCGAGGTGCGTTAGCCGGCACGATCATGATCAAAGCTGTACACTCCCTTTCATGTATTCAACGAGATGTGCCAAATGTGAACATGGATATGACGACCTGTGGATGTGAAAAGTGCGAGGGCGAGGTGTGCTCCCCGCGCCTCGTGTGGATGCATGAGCACGAGGATTCCGCCGAACGAACCAAATTTCTTTCATAATACATAGTAGCGCCCAACGCTCCTTTGTCTTCCTTTCTTTCAGCGCCTGGCATGAATGGGTGTGCCGCGCACGGAACACGCTGCAGAAGCACACTGCTGTGCGTAAGTGGACGTCCGGCGCGTGCAATATACCAGCTGGCCAGCTGCTGTGAGTCCTTTCCAAGCTGGCTCGTCTTCAACTCAACCCGTTCCCTCATCTCATCTCCGCACCGCGAATCCCTCACGACGAACCGCCGCGCCAGAACCTGACCGGCAATAAGTATTAATGTGATACTACAACTCTACCTCCAACACATGACAAGATGACGACACTCCCCCGCCAGTGCCCTGCCCAGGCAGTGCGAACCTGCGCACCCCCTCGGGCCTATCACCAATCACATGAAATCGGGTATATCGATGCGTCGTTCCTTGGCGTCTATGTATATATATAGCATACGAGCTGTAAGTTTATCTATAGTGTTGCTTACTCCGGAGCTCAGGCTACTCGGGATTCTTATCCGGAGATGAGGTCAGAGGGTTGAGATGACTGGGAGATAAGATTGGATGTTCGTGTATGTCGGGATCCAGAGACCGCTGATCCTCGGCGGGGGCTCGTAATTCACAGGACTAATGATATTGATCCAAAAGACTACGACGGCAGGGTAGGTTGGGCGTGGGTACTTGGTGATTATCTAGTACGGAGCTTCGTCTTCGTGTAGCGAGGAGACCGATGAAGTTGAAATGACGTGAGGGATTTATCATGCCATTCCACGGAGACAACTATGCATGGGAAGAAACATTCGCGGAGAGGGTCGAGGAGTGTGTGACGTCATTCATTATACGATGTAAGGACGTATCTTTATGGCTCGTTTCCTGGATAATACATCATTGTATGAGACAGGAGCAGTACACAAAGTACGCGATCCCAACCGCAACTTTGCCTACGTCCATCCGAGCCAGCGCTCCCCGAGATCCACGAATGCAGACTCCACGAGGAAATTGGAGATGACTGTCGATGGGGGTGACGAAAGTGGGGAAGGCGAAGGCTGTGTCGCGAATTCCAAAGTGCGGGGTCGAAGTACACATACAGAACCTGGTATACGTAATCGCATGACGCTTAGGCTTTCATACGACGTAGGACGAGGATGAGAAGTCATAGGCCCCACTCGTCGACGCGTCAAACGCGAACTAGCTCCAGCCTAGACGGGAGGAAGCCAACTTAGAATTAGACTGAAGAGGCGAAGGAGACGCCGGTTGGCATCGTAGCTTTGGATGGCCGGTGGAGACGCAACGAGCGGAGAAGCTGATGTTGAGGATGTGTGGCGAGTAAGGTGAGAGTGCGAGCGAGACGGCGTTTTAACGGGTGGAATCGGAGGGAAACATCGGAAGGATACTACATGGCGTCATGGGATAGGTCTATACATGGAAAGTGGGATTCGAGGAGCGCAATTTGCCCTTCCCCGGTGAGCTAAGTTGGATGGTATCCCGAGGTTGGAGCGGGGGATGTTAGTGTGTATGATGTACTTGGTGACGCGCCCTGAGATGCTTCCAAAACATGCGGGAAAGATTGTATCCCCGACTCGGACACGCCTGGTGGCGGAAATGACACGCTTCGAGGTACGTTGGGGATAGTTGCAGCGCCTCGGCATCGAGGACTAAGGCAGGCAGCTGGAGACCCCGCGCCCTGCTAAGTAGGAAGGGTTGACGTGATGGGACAGGCACTGTAGGATTGATTAGATCGACCGAGATGAGAAGTAGATCAGGTAGCGAAGCAACTGCGGGCTGGAGGCGGTCAGAAGATGAGTGACAGCTGCGCATCGTGGCGGGGTGGGGGTATGCGCCGTGGGGAGCGAGGCGGTCACATGGGGTGAGGGGGACGTACTCATCTGGGCTATCGATGGTGTCAGACTGGACTATGGGGGTTTGGAATCGGAGGATAGGAGCATGCGTAATGAGTCTTCTACCGATGACGATGCGGAGGAGGAGGATGGATACAGGAGAGTCGTTAAGCCGATTTGTCACATCTGGATTAGATACGACGAGACAAGCGGACCGGCACGGGTAAGCTGCCGAGGACCAGTTAGTCAGACGCCCAACTCGCACCAGATGGGCCGATGGTGAGTCAGAGACAGCGATTGAACAGCAGGGCAGGCCCTAGAGCAACAGCTATCTGATTGTACAGAGGAGGAACGCGGTATTCACGAGGCGGGGCAGGTGGACAGATGTAGAGGGCGAACCGGGAATGAGCCGAAGACGAACCGGTTTGGCGATGGGATCTGACCGATATAGAAAGACCGGGTGGTACGGAAAGGAGATCACGCACTTGATTACGCTTAGACGGGCGAAATGAGTCGAACCCCAGTGACCTTTATAAAGAAGGCCCGATGAAAGAACAACTGAACGAGGCAGCACTCAGTCCACTTTATAACGCGCCAAATGCCGCGAACTCTCTCCATCGATTCTGACTTGTTCGATATGCCTCCCCGCGCCACCTCTCCCATCCACTTCAACAGGCACTCCCCTTCCTCCCGCGCATCAGATATCTCCCGCCTCCTCGACCCCTCCTATTCCTCAAACGCCTATGCTTCCACTTCTGCATACGTCGACCGCCACGGCGACCTCCATGACCCTGACTACCGCCATTTCCCCATAGCACAGCCAAAACGCCACGCTTATGGGATGGCCACACGTCCACGGTGGGAGCTTCTTGACCAGGATGCGCTAGAAGATGAGGAAGTAGAGGAGGATCTAGGCAGCAATAACAGCATCATCGGCAGAAGTCGCCACCGGGACTCGCACTCCAATTCATTCTCCTCGTACCAACAACAGCGCCCCTATGCCTCCTACAAACACCAACACCATCACATCCCGCACTCATTCGACTCGGACGAGACAGTCCTCGATGAGTACGACGAGGACGACGCGTTCATCACCACTGACAGAGACACAAAATGCCACGGCGTCTGTCGCATAATCATGCGCACAAAGCAATTCACAAAGCGGCGCTCTCTCGACGGCGCCTCTCACAAGTCCATCGACAGCAGCTCCCCATACTCCGCCACACTCCATGACACTCCCACCACAACCGTCTCCAAGGAGCCCGAGCCCGAACCCGAGGACGCCGCGTCCCTCTTCGCGCCCTCCCACCACCACCCGCTTACCCACACCCTCTCGCACCAGTCCTACTCCCGCCGGTCCCAGCACTCACGCGCGTCGTTCCGGTCAGAGGGTGGGCACTCCCCCACCTACCCCCCCCATCCCACCACCTCCGAAGAGTCGGATTCCCACCACCACCATTCACAAACGCCACACACGCCCTCCCACGCCTCCCACCACGCACGCACGCTCTCGGACGAGCACGAGGCGGCGTGGACGCCGACATGCACCCAGGCCCTGCGCAGGCAGTGGCAGGCGCTGTCGCTCCGCGTGCGGTTTAGCGTGTTCAGAGCCCAGCGGAGGATGAAGAGCCGCCTCGCGATGCTATAATCATTAGCCCAAGTTCCAAGCTCTTCTTCGTCTCATCACGCATCACGCCGCTGTCTTATCATTCGCTCTGCTCTCGTCTCATTCTCGCACTGCATCGCCATATACCCCACGCACTCTCATTCGTCTCTCACTCATGTTATCATTATGCACCATTAGCATCTGTATATTTTTTTTCCTTCGCATTTTGCTTTTGCGGACGTCCACCACATTACGGACAGGGTTCTAGAGCACATCTATATCCCCTTTCCCTCCTCCTTCTCCTTCCCCGCCCGCGCTATCCCTTTCGCCTTTCTCACCACGATTTACGTAGCACTCATCTTCAACAGCTTACACATTACGCATTTACATGGTTTCAACATCTCGGGACGCCTTCGATGTTCCTTCACGATTAGCATATATTTTTACGCACCACCTGGGGAGACGACTTGACGTTATCACCCCCGCCACCACCTTGCATTTTTTTCACGCATTACGCAGTAGCTACAACACTTTACCAAGTAGTACGCACATAACGAATAAAGACTTTGAAAAAGACGCTATAAAAAGAATCTATTAAGAGCTGGACGCACTCCTGAGACCTCGGGGACTCGTACCCGTTGAATGCTCAGCATGACTGTGAGAGATGACTCCCTTGTTATGACCAAGCTAGGAGGGTTGGACGCTCACCTCCTACTACCTATTTTCGACGCCATTCGAGATATATGCAGCAGAAACGCAAGCTGAGACTTGAGCTTGAATCACTAAGACCTCTGCGTTACTACGTAGCCTGTGATATTGGAACGCTACTGTGATACTTCGTTAACGTTGGAGGAAAAAGTTTTGCCGACTCCAAGGAAATGCAGGAGTAAATTCGCGGTAGAACTTCTCCGTCCAAACTATAAAGCTGCGACTGCGCCCATTGAAACGACGAGCAACTGAGATATGTATATTCTTAGCACAAAGCGGCGGTGCCCGCGTCGTTTTTCTAGAATTTTTTCTGGATTGAGGCAAACCAGCGGGCCGCCCCGGGCCTCCCGGACTGCGGAGGCAAAATTGAGTCACGTGATGCATTGATATGCGTCCGTGCAACTTTTGAAATGTGGGGCGCGTTGAAGGCCGCGTTCGGTTGGTTTTTCCCTGGCGCACGGGCTGAATTTTGGAAGGAGACGATTCAGGCGATCGAGGGATTCAGGGCTGCGCTTGGGAACGCGTCTCGGACTCGGAGGGTATCATTAACTCTATTGCCGTCCCTGCAGTAAAATTTTAGAGATTTTCGGTAAGCCAGCTGTGAGCCATACATACGATCATGATCCATGCTCATACTTCTCAGTCACGTTATCTTCCTTCGCTGGGTTGATGATATCCATTCATTGATAACAGTACAAAGAAGCATACTAGTACTGTACAAGCTGCGGAAGAAAAAAGTGCTGCTAAGAGAAAAGGCGATAGCGGTTTCCCGCGTCGTTCAAAATGTTTCAGCTCGCGCTCGAGTCAAGCCATCAGTCTAGGGACGGACGGAAGAATAGGGACGGACGGGGAAACAGGGACGGACGGGAAAAGGGATGGACGGGAAAAGGGATGGACGGGAAAACAGGGACGGACGGAAAGGACGAGAGGATGCAGGAGACAAGTTGACGACCTAGTGACGTACTTGCAAAAAAGGCGACAGCGATTTCCCGCGTCGCAAAGCGTTTCAGCTCGCGCGCTCGAGTAGCCATCTAGGGAGGGACGGAAAAACAGGGACGGACGGAAATAGAAATGGTAGCCTGAGAGCGGGAAGACACAGGAAGTTGACGACCTAGTCGTACTCGCAACGCGTCTACACTCTGAAGTTGGGATGATTTGCCAGGTTCCTGCGTGCGAGAGAGCTCCGGTCGATCCAGGACCAGCTATAGACTTTTTGCAGGTTGGTAATCTGTGCTCTACCCATGCCAGCGTTCCTCCAAAGTGTCGGACTCAACCTTTATGCTCGACAATATCGATTAGTTCCTAGAGACGTATTGAGTATTATAGCTCTAAACGCTAATGACCTGGTGGCGTATCGGCAACCCACCTGCACTCGGTACCAAGGTGTGAACCACGTACTGTGGGAGAACCCTGTTCGACCCGGGGCCAGGTCGATAAACGAGGCTTGCCCCAGTTGTCATTTTTTTTGCAGGTGTTCAATCTGCATAATCCTCCACCTTGCGCTCCTCTCAAAACATCGCGCTCGATGATACTGCGCGCAGATGGTCCGCAAGCTCGACCATGGGGAGTTGGAGCGCGGCCATAAGGAACACATGACTACCATCCAAGCGCATCGCGGCGACAACCCACAGGAGACGTTGAATAACCTATGTATAGGTAGTGCACCCGCGCCAAATAGCAGAAGCACGTGTAAACGCGGTTCGCCGGGTGACATTGCCTGTATTTACAGCTTGCATGGAAGACGTGCGTATAAGTTTACCGTCATATCGGCGGTTCGATCCTTGAACAACCCGTGGCGCTCGAAATGTTCCATTCATTCGGGGGCGCCAAGTTTGTCCATCATATCCACTGATCATATAGATGGCGTCCCCGGTGGAATCTTCCCAAGAAGTCTGGATCCATGACAAGCTGGTAGCTGATCATGCACGCGGTATCGATTCTTCATGATTATAGAATATAGACTGTATGGACGGATCCAGGGAGAAGAGAGCTCGATACTGGGAGGATATGGGAGGGAGAGCGCTAGCAAGATCACCCCATGATCTATCGATGACAGGAAGATGCCGATAGGGCGCCCAAGTGTGCTAGAGGAAGCCATTCATTTCCAGCTCATCGATATGAGGCGCCCATCCACGTGAACACAAACAAAAGGACAGAGGGAGATCGGCTTTCGATAAGATGGATGGATCCTGGATATCGCAGCGAATTGCGATGAGGAACTTCCATGGAACAGTCGAGACAGCACAGCATGAGCTCCCGCAGGCAAACTCCTAGTGGTGTGCCATACCATCAGTGGACACATGAATCGGAATTTCCTGATGCTTCTCTGAACCGGGTCAATTAGCTTCGCCCACACCTGCCCACACAAGATATCCGTTCTGGTGGCATTTTCCTCAACTGGTTGCGCAGTACGAAGTGAGCAGGTGAACAGCGAGGCAGACTCAGCCTGAGGGTCAGCACCCAACCAAAGGCAGTGCGCACTGCATCAGGGAGGAGAGCATATGCCGCGCTTACCACCTCTTCTCTTCTCTTCTCTTCTCTTGTTCCCTTCTCGCTGCCATGCCACTTCCCTGTGAAAACGCCTGGAATAGACACCTGATCCCACACCGATCCGAGCGCTTACATAGCTCCTAGCCCCGTCGCAAGCAAACGCCCGACGCGTGTATCCAACGTGGGGGGGTTGCGAGTGCAGGGCCCCCAGTGCCCTTCGCCCTTCTCGAATTTGTCGGCCGTAATGCTGGGTCAGCTGAGCTGAAGCTGTGCACACGAGGCGGGAGAGGGCGCGCCAGTTGGGCTGAGGGGAAAAGTGGAAGAATCAGAGAATCGGCAGGTGTGTCAATGTTGTGGTGATTTGAACCGTTTTGGGTTATGGTGACATTGGTGAGGCAACCTCGAGGCGCACATGAGGCGTCTTGCAACTTGAAGTTTCCTAAAAAGGGTAACTCGATGATTGAGGCGGAGCGATTAGATATCGCTCACGACCCTGGAGGCGTTTGTGTCTCCCCGGTCTATCGAGCGATTTGGGGGTCAGATGATGCAGTATATACACGTATAAGTCCCAAATTTCGTCAGGTTGGGCAACACGAAGAGGCACCTGTCGGTAAACATGTCTGATATGGATTTATGCTTGCATGCCAGGCTTTCCTAGCCCTCAAAGAAGAACAGCT
Source organism: Lyophyllum semitale (assembly GCA_018851285.1). NCBI lineage: Eukaryota > Fungi > Basidiomycota > Agaricomycetes > Agaricales > Lyophyllaceae > Lyophyllum > Lyophyllum semitale. The sequence goes on along the minus strand of JABCKH010000160.1, from coordinate 4,717 downwards.
AGACTTCGAATATACTTTCTGTCGATCTGAATTGAATCCAGAGACGATAAGGATGGGGTTAATGTAGCGTGTATTCATATATCATGCTCTGTTCTTTAGGAGAAGAAGATGCCATATAGAACATCGGGTTCAGCCACATACAGGCGTGCAAGTCTTTCTGCGTGACGATGACACCAAAGAGTCCACTCTATCAAATGAAGTAGAATGAGCTTCGTTGCTATGCAGGTCTGAGTGTATCCCGTGGATATCTTCCCGCGTTGTCCAGTGACCTCCCATTGACATGCAATTCCACAGCCAGCAAGAGTATTAGTAGATGACGGAAATGAAACGTTTGAACGCGCCGCAGCAAGATAAACGTGTGTATATGGTTGACTGAGACTGAAGGTGAGCCATGAGTGTGGTCCATGACCACGAGAACCTGGATTTAAGCTACTGGTGATCGCCGTTGGTATGCCAAGGCCACATAGGAAGGCGCGCGGTCCCTGAAAATATCGTAACGAGAAGTACGCCACGCGTGGTACTAGTGGTAGCTCGCACTGCCGTGTCAAAGCAATTCGGTGGACGCGTTGGATGAAAACATGTCCGTCAAGACGATGATTAATTACGGGGAGTACAGAACCCGGATTTGCAGTCCTTGTTACTTCCTGAACGAGTTCACGCGTGATCGAGGTCCAGGTTGGCCGTTCGCCGCAGGTTGAGCTAACGATGAATGGATAATTAGCAACTAGCCACCTGTCTAGCAAAATCGTGGCATCATGTCAAGGATCGCCGACATAACGCGCAATCTATGTGCAATTTGGGCTTGGTCAGCTCATTGACAAACGCGCCTTGAACGCGCCGCCTAAGATGCGATGACCAACTGAGTTATTGTATCCATGATTTAAGGTTAAGTATCGTTCTGCAATGAGAATGACGAACGGCTGAGTAACTTTAAAGGCAGGCTGACAACAGACTGAGGAGGATTTGATGGAGTGTTGCTGATCGAGTCATGAGCTCGAAGATAGGCTTGGTCGACTCGAACATCGAAATGTTGACCCGGCCGATGACGACGGATAAGCTCAGTGGGTTGGAGCTTAGGGTTAACATGAGCTGGGAAGAAGTAACAGTCTTGAACGTGATTTTCGTGGTCCCATCCGTCTTCATGATTCTGTGCGAGGTGCTCGGGAATGAACCGTCCAAGTGAGGGGAGGTATACGCCGACTTCTTCATGCAGTGTTCTAAGAAGCTCTTGACATACGAACATCTCCACGGCATCCGCCATGGAAAGTATCAAGACATCGGTCGAGAAACCATTCCGACAGAAGTCAGATGCAGGATCAAGCCAGTTTGGCCGGTGTTCACGGAGAGTTGAGCGTGTGTCCCTCAAGAGTTACAGAGCTCGTTGGGATTTCCCTGGCGCCGTGTCTGAAATGTCGTGACTCAAGCGGTAAAGCGGGAGCGTTGGATGCGTTCAGAGCGGTGCTCAGTGCCTGGTGTGCCTCCAAGCTTGCCGAATGGTACGCGAACGCCGCGGCACGCAACTTGATCGCCGAAGATCACATGAACAAAATGTCGCTTGCTTTCGACCTCCATGACAGTTATATGTTCGCCAATCCTTGCGCAGGCACAAAACATTACGACTTACCGGGTCTTTAAATACCTTTGTCCAGCAACACGCCCTGCATATGGCTATGCTGTCGACGAGGATGAGGAAGAACTCGACGCCATTTTGAACATCTGCGATACGCCTTGATTTGGCGGTTACAACCAACTTGGTTCAGTAGTTCCAGCTATTACGATCTCCGGATCCAAGTGGTTTGCTTACTTTTATTCTTTGCGACCGGTCCGTTGAAGCGCTTACTCATTGCAAAACCTCAGCTCTATCATAACATATCGGGCCTCAAGATATCAAATCGTGATCCCGATGGGCGTTTTTATAGAAACTCCAGATGAGCTATCTTGGTATGCTTGTTATGGTCGCGGATCGTACGCGTACGGTAAGTACACGGAATGGTCACTGACAGTGACGCGTACTCAGCCTTATCGACGAACTGCTATGCACGTGCAGTTGGACTTTCCCCCTTATCCAGTATCATCTCATCCACAATGCCGGTAGATGGACTTGGAGAGAGCTTCCTCGGGCCTATGTCGAGCGCCTATCTGCTTCTCCTGGACAAGATGCATAGAGAAGATGCCGATCCAGGCACTGCTACCCAAGGCGTTCACTTCGCCCCGGCAAACTTGCCGGTCTAGCCGTGAGACCAGACATCTTATCTTTAGGACAAACATTCGGGGGCCGCGCATCTCGTCCGCGATTCTCGAACCCAGCAGCCAGTCCTCCACAGGTTACAACATCCGATAGAATCATTTGCTTAATTGTCGGGGGTTCTCGGTTTGCGGTTCTTATTGACGGCATATGTACCATCTGGGATCCTGGATCGGTTTGCAAGCCATTTCGACATGCATGCCACAAAGTTTCATGACTTGACGATCTAGGAGAAATCCCAGCACGAATTTCAGCCTTGCCGGCGATCCTACATGCATCACCCCAGCTCGTGTGGGGCGGGAACTTGTGTACACGGTGACAGCGGCTGTATTGTGAACTGCATTTCTGCGTCGGCTTCCGACACTTGCCTGCGAAGCCGGGCCTTCGTCACCTGGTATAGTTCTCTATCCCAGCATGACACTCGTCCCACGGCCCATCCATTCCCGCTGTCTTGTACGGCTGTTAGAAGCACTGCTGAGCCGTCTGGGATGCACGAGAGGGCGTCGGGACAAGGGAAACAGGGGCCCGTAGAATAGAAGTAGTTAGGTCCCCCGGAGGACAATGAAATCACATTTTTTTATGAGAAAAAAAGCGATGCAGTCAAGACTTATCATACCCGCGGCCAAGAACCCAGTAGATCCGAACTGCGAGCAGTGGAAAAGCAGTCACCGAGTACTATGGGCTGTTCCCCAATGCTTGAGGCGTTAATCCCCGCGGCAGAGCTCGTCGCATATTTCTAGGGATGGCCTGGATGAATGTTCAAATTAAAATAGGCTAGAGCTCGACGCATGACTTACAGTGACACCAGGTTCGAGCATTCTACTTGCACGTTTGACTTACTTTGGTAAGGCGCTGGGGAATACATCTGCCTCGCTTTTCCACTGCGTTTGGTGAGGCTAATTTGTGGCTTCCAATCGCGTCGATGTCCATGAATCCTTATAGGACGGGCATTCGTCAAAAAGCTGGGAGGATTCCACATTGATGATAGCTCCGCTCATACGCTGTACACGATAAGAGGGAATCGGGGAGTGGATGGGTATGTGAGAGGGATTGACATTACGGTTAATGGGGCATTGATTTTCAGCACTCACGAAGGACGTCGTGATGCACCAAGCAAATAAATTAGCAACATAAATACAATGAACGATTCCACAGAACTCAAAAAGCTCGCCGGCCTACAGCTCCGCAGTCAAGATCTTCTTCTTCGCACCGTCGAGGAAGCTCGGGCCCGTATCCGGAAGCGCATTCAACGCAACCTTTCCACCACCATCAGCTGCCGATCAATTTTAAAAAAGAAAATACAAGCGCACCTTGAGTGCAGCCCTCATATGCGGCGGCAACACCGTGCCTGCAATAGTTCCCGCGACGTCCTTGACGGCCTTCGTGATGGATGAGTTCCCGATGGCGGCGACGGCGGAGATGAAGTGACTGCTGACTGCGAGCGCGACCGGGTCGTCGCACACGCAGAGGCCTTCGTTGCAGCTGACGGCGCGCGGGCCGGGTTTTTTGGGTGCGAGGCACTTGCAGTCGGTGACCGTTTTGCATCTGGCGGGGCGGGGTTAGTAGAAGTAGGGGGAGGGGGAGGGCTAGAAGAAAGAGGGAGGGGAGGACATACATCTGGCGGGAGGGGTCGGTGTTTTGCTTGCGCATGTTGGAGGTGTAATTGGGGTCCCCGCAGCCTGTATTGTCGGCGCGCAACATACAGGGGCATCTTCTTCTTTGGGGGACTTGGATTTCGTGTCTGCCTTTTTGGGGCGGCGGGGGACGTGCTGTACAGGGTCGTCAACGGGGATCTTGGTCCTTGAGAGAGGGGAAAGCTTTGGACGGGCACCATCAGGACGGCGATTGATATCTGTGCTAGGGTGTTCTAATACTGGGGTGGCGATCGCAGAAAGCGAGACGGCGAGAGAGGCAGATGAGGGCTGAAGGTTTCGCGAACCTGAAGAACATTATTGCAAAAGCTGCTAAAGTTAGGTAAAAGGATGGGTGCCACGAAGAGATACGCGTCAAGTGTCTGCTGCAACGTCCTGCGTTGGGAAAAAGCAAGGCGTGTTGGGGGGCGTATTTAACGTTAAAGCGGCCAGTTACACCCAGGAAACGCGAAGCATTTGACGTGTTGTTTCATGATTCCCAAGATGAGTTTTGGCAGGGATTATCTGTAGCGATCTGCCTCCAAGGTAGGACAGGCTGGTTACTCACTCGTCCCGATATTGGCATGAATACAACATGAAGAAGCATTCAAATTTCAGGCTTTCGAGCTCAAGGACGGTCAAGAACCCTCATTTGGCGGGGCGTGTGCCGGTGTTTATGATTGTTACACACCCGTACCGCTGACCAACCCGCGTAAAAAAGTTGTAGCGTTGGCCCTCGGCACTGGGTTGCTCGTTGTTGCTCGCCATCGCCATAGATTCTCAACACAGGTGGGAGCTGGAGCACCAGCAATCCAAGCAATTATTTCCTTCTACTCATAGA
>JABCKH010000159.1:0-31858 GCA_018851285.1 Lyophyllum semitale | reverse complement strand
GAGAGATAAGATGGCGATGATCAATTGATGTAAACACAACATGCGAAGTGTTGACCGTGGACTTCCCGCCAACCTTAGGGGTGTTACTCCTGTAACTTCAGCTGTGGGGCCTCGTCTTCGCCATCCTTGCCAGATTCACCCCCATCCTCCCATTCATCAGCCTCATTCGTTGGTGCCTCAGTTGCGCATCTGCCTTCTTACCCTTCATCTTGTCCGCCAGTTGTTTAAACTTCACCACGCTGTCCTGCATCCCGACCCTCGTCTCTTCCCAGACCCGGACGATATCCTGCGCAACACTGCACTTGCATCTTCAATCACCGCTTCAAATTCGTCGGCCATAACTTGTAAAAGTAAGTAGTTCATCAACGTATTGGTTGTCCGGCCTACTTCTTTCAGATTTTTTTTCTTGACCGTCCTCACAGCTTTCGACTCGATATCTAGTCCTGGAAAAATACCTCTGGGAGCTCCCGAGCGCTATATTGCCTTAGAGCATGTCAAGCCACAATAAACTTTGGCATCCCACAATTTAAAATGCAATTGCACTAGGCTTAGGCGCTATAATGGCTTAATTACGCATTTGGACTTGGACACACACCAGGCTTGGCTTCAAACTTCCACGACTGGCCCATCAATGGGCGCTGATATAAAGATACTTTGCGCGCCTAAGGAAGGTCAGCAGACCATGGTTAACTTCGGTTGATGGTACTGTCACTTAAATACCCAGCTAGAAGCTTCCCCGCTCTCTAACCTCCCACATCGTCCCTCATTGTGAGTAGCCTCGTTCCCGTCCCTCTGATAATTGAGTGATAATTTGCTTCAGACGTCGACTACATGGCGAGCTCGGAATCGCATTTGTGTGATAACTGTGAGGAGCCAGCAACCCGCAGATGTGCTGGCTGCTCTCGTGTTTGGTATTGCTCCAAAAGGTGCCAAGAAGGAGTCTGGGTGTGTCACATCTTCAAATGTAAAGTCAACAACCCCATAAAAACCTCCTACTATCTCGCACAAGCTGCTCGGGGGGATGCTTTTCCCGAACATGCAGAGACACTAAAGGATTATGGCTTCAAACGGGTTTTTACCAATGCGGATCGATCCAAACTTCTGGGGCTATATATTGGTCTGTTCCTTTACAGGGACGTCCATCCACGGGATGTTCATCGTTGGCGAGTCAAGGGGACACTGGTTGAAGAAATCAAAGCTGCTTTCGAAAAGTCACCGGTTGGATCGAGGGGTGACTACTATCCGTGGTTTCTCGCAAACCAATACATACTGGACGACTCTCTTCCCCTTCCGATGACACTTGAAGATCGCATGAAAGACAACATCATACGAGCATGGAAATTCACCGGTGGTTCTGGGGTATACTCTCTGCAGCAGATTGAGGAAGAAATACGTCAACAGCCGAAAACCAGGCAGGCATGCCATGAGCTGTACCGTGTGCTCCTCTTTGACCCGATGAGCCACCCGGCCCCTACCATGGACTCCTGGGTTAATTTCGGCTTCTGCACCTGCCGAAATTCCAACGACGAAAGTGCTGTAGGAGGGCTTTATCATCAGCTGATAGAGCGCTGTACCTTCGATCAGTTCGTGGCTGCTTACGAGTCTGGGACACTCGTTAAGCTCATAGATTCCACTGGAGGCATGGAAGACCGCCTCAGGCTTGGGTTACTCGCTCAGCTCATGTATCCCCCCGCCAAAACCATGCAGACCGGGGATCTGGAGGATTTTCTCGGAACAGGGCCCCTTGTCCGAAAGTCTGTCTGGTATCTCAAACAACTCGTCGAAGTGGATTTAGACGTCGAGTCAAACTTTCGCCCACCTCCCTCTGTCGGCGTCGGTTATGGGTTTATGAACTGCAAGAATGAAACTGAATATGCGGATCTTAAGGCATTATACAAACAGGTTCTCGACATGCTAGGAGTACACCCGCCTGATCTTCATGAAGCGTGTATAAAGGGTCAGCTCTTCGAGTTCGTAGAGCGGTATGTTACGCTGAACAAAAAGGCGGCGAAGAAGTTCAGACGTCTTCTAAGGAATCCATACCCCCTTTCTGATGTAGCTATGGATTGTACTATGATCTTTTCATTTCAGTAAGCTCGCACTCTTATCCCTATCCTCTTCTTGTGTTTGCAGGTACTATGTACGTTCATCTTGCGTCCATCCTAGATAACACCTATCCAAGTTGTCACCCGGCGTGATTGGCTACTCATTATGATCATATATTCTCGCTGTTTAGAGCAAAATGTACCCCCGATTCTGTCACTCTTTGAGCGGGAGCGGGAACCGCGCGGTGCGGACAAGACGATCGGTGTCAAGTGCATAATGGCGAGCCTAACTGCTGAGTAGCCGAAAGAAGAACGGTAGCTGATAAGTGTCGGAGGGACACCCGTATATTGTGTAAGACGACCTTCTATAACATGACATGGTTGTCTTAGCGGAAGAGGGACATATATTTGATTTCGAGCGTTTATGGCGCTCGTACTGCCGAAGACTACGAAGCACCTCAGATAGGCAGACTTCCTGACGTACCCAGCTCCTAGAAATATTCCGAAGTTCTGCAAATAGCAATAGCATCCGATGCTGGCGCATTGCGTGAGTCCGCAACCCACCATGGTCTAAACTGACGCTCGTGAAGCAAGCGTCGAAGGCTGAAGCTCAACAGAATTTCTGTGATTGCGCTCATCGGGAGATGTTCAGGATAATACACATGCTCCTCGATGAAGTCGTCTTTGGATACCAGTATAAGTGGATACTAAAGGTGGCGGCGATGGAAGTATGAGAATGCCCAGGCGTTTCCGGGATCTTAGCTCGAGGATTTTGGGCTGGATCATGGGTTCCCTTGTAACGTTGATCTCTTCGGATGTATTGGTGTCGATCATGGAGCAGTAAATCGTCAACAAGGCAGTTCGATGCATACTCAAAGGAGTGAGACGTTCAATCCTAGGAGCAATAGCATTCGCAGAGCATATAGAGCGTTTTGGGGGTATACCAACCAGCATTCAACGTCTGAAGAATTGTTAGATATCGACTGAGCGATGACGAAGGTGATAGAACATACCTCATCTCCTTCCTTTGCCCTTCCCTTTTACTAACGTAAACCCATCCTCGTCCACTTCGGGCTCATTTCTCGGGGGGTGTTGCGGCTCTTGTAACAGCTGTGGGACTTCGTCTTCGCCATCCTCGCCAGATTCACCTTCATCCTCATCCTCCCATTCATCCTCCTCATTCATTGGCGCCTGTTGCGCATCCGCCTTCTTGCCCTTCACCCTTTCCGCTAGTTGTTCAAACTTCACCACGCTGTCCTGCTTCCCGACCCTCGTCTCTTCCCAGATTCGGACGATGTCTTGCGCAACACTCTCTGCACTTGCATCTTCAATCACGGCTTCAAATTCGTCAGCCATAACTTGTAAGAGTAGCTCCTCGATATATTGGTCGTCCGGCGTCTGAGGTTCCTCTTCAAATGCATCGACGACGACTCCTGCGAGCCAGGTTCGCTTTTCGGCTGCACCAGAGCCACCCCACCCTTCTTGAACCGCGATTCTAAGAGTGGACCATACAGCTAGACGTCCAATCACCCCTCTGGCGAAAAGGATCGATGAAGGCGATGGAGATGGGACAGTCGGCACGTTCATGGTGGTCGTTGAAATTGAAAAAAACGATTGCGGAAAGAGAGATAAGATAAGATTGCCGGATGGAAAAAAAGTTGACCAGTGCACCTGGACGGTTAGCTACTAGTAAACCATAGGAACGCGTTCGACACCGGGGCAGAGGTGCGTAGTGATGAATCTCTCATTATACGTCCTTTAATTTTGTTGCCTTACTTCTCTACAGGTCCGTTTATTGCTTTTCAACGATCAACCACCCATGCTCAGCGCAATCGCAGCCCGCAAGGCTGCTCAAGCCGCTCTTCAGCAGCCCACTGCCGCAGAACCGAAACCACTGGCTCCTCCACCAACTTTAGTGGATCAAACACCTGTCGTAAAACCTACTTCGAAGCGGAAATCCTCCGCACAGAGCTCAAACCCACCAAAGAGGAAGAAGGAGAAACGGACGCCTGCAAAAACACCTAGATATTTCGCTGATTCATATGCAGATTCCTTCCAGGTCCAAGACGATGTCATCGTCGTTGATTCGGATGATGAGGTCTTGTCGGAAAATCTCGAAACGCCTGGCTCTACGACAAGTAAACGCAGGTGGTCGCCTACCATCGCTCTTAATGACTCGTCAGAAGAGGAGGGTGAAGATGTGCCTTTTACTGTCCTTCCAACGACATCTTCTCATCTAAACGCCGAAACTCCCCACGTTCTGTCGACGTTCAATCCTATACCCAACCAGAACACCTTCTTCCTCGACTCGGCCGAGGTATCAGCCCTACAACTGGAATCTGGTACGGGGCGTAACGCAACTGTCATCACTCTTAACTCAGAGGAGACTATTTGCCTTCTCGGCACGTACACATTCTCTGTATTGCAAGGTTCCATTACGCACTGCGGCGTGACAATCACTTCCTCGCCTCGAAGTTACCGCGTATTCGCTCCTCGGTCATCGCCTCTTCCTGTGTTGGAATGCGTTGCAGGAGGTGGTGCCATTCATAATATACGACAGCTACCGCAGACTCTACATTCCCTCATCGCTAGTCCTCTCGCTTTGGTGCTCCTCCTAGAGCTTCACACAGGGATCGAAGGGTTAGGCCATATCTGCCGAACCTTCGATGCGATATTCGAGCTCTCTCGATGGCAGAAATCCATTGCGACTTCTCAATTACAGCTTTCCGGTGTTCACATGGTATTTGAACATTTTTCTTTTATCTCTCAGGTGTTATAACCAGTTACGCATAGATAATGTCCCAAACAAAGGATATCCAAGTATTCGACGAGCCAGTTTCGTGGGGACGAGCGCTCTCCTCAGTGTCTACGAGTGTGGCTACGTCTGTACATTTTGTGAAAGGCCCAAAAAATTCTGGCAAGAGCACATTTGCTAGGACTCTCGTGAATACGCTATTGAACCGGTGAGTGCTACCCTCACGTTCGTTCTATCAAAGTTAACGACGTACGTCAGGTACCAGAAAGTCGCATATCTCGAGTGTGACTTGGGCCAGTCAGAATTCACGCCCGGTGGGATGGTAGCCCTCAATGTGGTTTCGAATTGGTTGTTTGGTACGCTACTATCAAGTTACTTTCATCGTAACCCACTCATTATGACTCCACAGGTCCCCCATTTACCCATCCAACCCTACCACATTGTGCTCACTATATCGGCGCAGCAACACCGCGTTCCACACCTTCACACTATCTGGCGGCCATCCAATCTCTTCTCGAAACCTACCGCCTTGATATACAGACACCAGCCATCTCATGGAATACGCCTGATGACGATACACGGATGTCGGACATCATCCCACTGGTTATCAACACAATGGGCTGGAATAAAGGCCTCGGAGCAGACCTAACGCTGAAAATTCAGGACATGGCGGAGCCTACAGATATCTACGAGCTCGAAGCTCCTTTCGACGCCGCATGGCCAGCCCCCGCCCCGCGGAACCCCTACCCATCATTGCCCCCAGCCAAACTCCACCTCCTCCAACCCATCCCGGCCTTAGTCCTCCCAACGAAATACTCCGCTGCCGACCACCGCTCCCTCGCGCTCATGTCCTACTTCCATGCGATATTCCCCAGCGCGCCGCCGCCGCAGGACGAACTCGCGCAGGTGACGGCGACGATGTGGCGGACATCACTCCCCCTCTGCGCGATGCCGCCGTACGAGGTCGACTGTGCCTGGACGTTCGACAAGGTCGTCCTTACGGGTGCCGGTACCGAGGACGTCGTGCTTTCCGAAATCGGGCGTGTCCTCAACGGGGCGGTCGTTGGGCTGGTCGCATGCGCGCCCGGGACTCTTGACCTCGACGTCGATGCTACCGCATCCCCAGAGGCTGCGGGCTCCATACCGTACACTCAGGGCTACGCTGTGCCTTCGCCAGCGACATCTACGTGCCACGGGCTTGCACTCATTCGCTCGGTGTCCCTGACGTCGGCGCAGATACATGTTCTGACGCCGCTGCCGCACCGACTGCTGGCGGAGAGCCGGGTAATCGTCAAGGGCGAGATGGACCTCCCGATCTGGGGCATGTTGGATTTCAGATCCGGTGATGGGGAGGATGTCGCGGGCGTAGAGAAGGGGAAAGTGCCGTACTTACAGTGGGGCAAGGGTGAGGGTGTCGGGGGGGAGAGGAGACGGGTAAGGAGGAATCTTATGCGGCGGGGACAGATGTGATGTGTTCTCCACCACCGAGCGACAGGCCCAGACAGTGATTCTGAAACCAGGGGAGCTCACCTCAAGCTCAGGTGTTCGAGGTTCTTGCTCCGGGCTAGTGTCGCTTCGTATAGGCAATATGCGGGAGCAATTGTTGATAGCATTTGCCAATCTATAAGGGCGATCTTACGTACATGGTAAAGGGGGCTGCTTCCAGGAACATAAATCGAGTGTGCTGTTTGAGCATAGCGTTACACATGAGAATTACCTCAACAGCCACCAGGCTATCCCATTAGGGGTGTGCTTTGCACGCTATCAGAAGAGACCTATGACTTGACGAAGGAAGCTCGATATGTGTAGAAATAAAATAAAGTCCTGCCCACTAGATAATAAGATAACAAGATAAATTACCCGCCGCTACGGTCATGAGAGACTGCCGCGATCCGCGGGGCCAGGATTCAACAACGATTCAAGCTGAGGAAACGGGTATTAGGAATGAATTTCCGGAGGTCAAAGACCGCCTGTGTTCACCTGCTGCAGCACTTGGGAACCGCTATTCCCACCAGAATCACCGTCCGCACTTTCTAATGACAAACCACTTGTTGAAGATTCCCCCCCATTGGTATCAGACGTCTGCAGATATCGGAATGACTGCCTGGAAGAATGGTCTCAGGAGAACTCACCTGCTTCGTACTCGATGCGCTGGTTTTCTTCCCGGCCGCAGTGGCTCCAAACGGAATATCGTCTCTTGGGACGATATCAATGAGAAAGTCGAACTGGTCGGATTTGCTCAGGGCCTTGGCAATGTCAGAGCGGGACAATGTGCGACGTTTGTTGGCGTCAGCAACAATGAAGGCTCTAGCCGTTATTTCTGAGATGAAGACTGCACCAAGATAGTCAGTGGAACGTGGCAATGGGGGATCCGATCGAAGCTGTCTCCAGACCTACTTTCGCAAGCCTTGCAGAATAGGATCGGAGCTGCGACAACCGCCGAATCAGACGCGCGACAACGATGCACGCTTCGACTGCATACCGTCTGCGGCAATCATCTTGCGAGATGTAAGTAAGAATATGGCGAAAATAATCCTTTCGCGATACTCACTTTGACATCCGGATCGCTCTTCATTACTTTCTTTATCCTGGCCAGCGGCAACGGCGGGTGGCGGTAATCTGGTGTCTCCTGCTCGGCTGCATCGACCTGGCGCTGCCAGAAAGACCTCAGAAAGTCGTTGAGGGGCTCTCCTGGCCGTACGAACGGTTGTGTGGACATTTCGTGCGACGGTGATCGGGGCAAGATTGACAAACCCTAACCCACGTACAACTAAGAGGACGACATGGATATTTTTATCGACAGTCCCTCTATTTTCTTTTCAACTGTTCAATGCCCACAATCTTCCCAATTTCCTCATCCAAACGCGCGCCTTCGCTTGGTCCAAAGGTCAGCGATCGATCCCGCTCTTGCTGAAGGTCCCAATCCCCTACATCCATACCAACGTAGCTGTTGTCCAAATCTTCGCCCATGTCGCTATTCTCACCTAGACGGCTATTCGTCCATGCCTAGTTATCATCTGCTGACCGCTTTTGAGTGATCCTCACAAGCTCGTCGAACCACCCCCTTTCACTATCCTAGTCAATACTGATACCTTCGGAGGTTTGTTGTAAGGTCTGTGGCGTCATGGGCGTGAATTCAGTATATATTTTGTCCTCTATATAGGTTAGTCGTTTCTCCATCCGTGCGTAATTTCGTAGATCGGCGGGGGCGCCAACAGAAGGTGCTTCTGGTTCTCGGTTAAGTTTCTCAAGCAGTGACTGTGTGTCCTCCCCAGACATTCTCCGATGTGCAAGCAGTCGTGCGGTCTAGTACGAGAATAGTGTCAGCCGGCAACTAATCAAGGCATCAGGTATCTTCACCTGGGGAATAGAAACAAAAGTTTCTAGTCGGGGAAAAGCATAACAATAGCTTTCGTCTAGCGGCCAACCGGGAACGATGATATCACCACTGCTAGCAGCGGAGGACTTGTCTGTTATTCGTATGACGCTACCAACCATAGCACCGACAGTTAGGCGTCCGCGTCGAATCGGGACGACCTTGATCACTTGGTATCCTGTGGCGTTCAACGACGTATTGAGAACGATAGCAGGTCTCGGTTTTGTCTTCCAGTATTCGGTGGAAAGGTCGGGGTCATGCCAATAGGAAGAATCTCCGGCCTGGCAGCTATACCCCTCGATAGTGGTCCTGGCAAGAACACGCACGTACACAAACTGCCCACGCTCGACTATACACGCATCTATTGGCTCCTGCAAATTCGACGTAGGGTCGGGCGCTGAATTTATAGTTCAGAATTATCACTTGGACATATCGAAGATGAGCTCACAAGACAATTTATGAGTCCAGTCAAATGATCCGTGGTCCCTATACCCCGATTGGTCAAACAATTTTCGAAATTTCGAACGCCAGCCTTCATAGTCAGGCTGCTCAGTATACCCGAGGTGACGAGCATAATCCAAGAGTTGACCGAACTCGGCAGGATAGCCAAGAGCCAACCTGGATCCAGGCCAAGCAAGCTTCTTCGCTCGGACCTGGGCTGTTTGTCCCATGATAGTACCGGGACCGGTCGTATGTCTTCGCCAAGGAAGGTCACCTCGTAGGAAGAATATAAGTGTATAGGCAAGGGATTCGAAATCATCACGGCGAGCGAGGTCTATCAAACGAACTAAACATCAGCAATTCGGGGATCAAGACAGACACACCGATGCCATCATGAGAGTTCAGACTTGCCCAACAAAGAGTCCCTAGGATGTGTTGGCGTTCTACGCGTCGGTTGGGATTTCCACTATCTTCTGATCGAAAGTGTCGTGTAAGTCCAAAATCAATCACAGAAAGTTGGTCGGGATTGTCCTTAGAGAGCAAAGTGTTATCTGGTTTGATATCACGATGAACTATTCCGTGTGCATGGATGTGAGCTAAGGCGGAGAGCTGGATGAGACATGTAATTAGCATAGTCAGAAATAAACGTATAGGCACATTACCATCTGGTCAGCAATCAGCAGGACTGTCCTAAAGGAAAACTGACACTTCTCCCTGTATAGATCATCAAGACTAGGGCCAAGCAGCTCCATGGCTAGGTGCTCGAAGTGTTCAAATCGCCCATAAGCATAAAGTTTAGGTATCGTAGGATGGCCATGCAGCAGTCGTAAAATGCGAGCTTCATGCTGCAGGAGTGGTCTCTTGATCCTAAGTGAAGCTCGCGACTTCTTCAGCGCAACATCAGTTTCCTCAGTACTAGAAGTTGCTTGGTAGACGTATCCCTAGTTATAGTGCTTATCAGCTGTGTTTCAATCTCTGCATCGTTCAAGAATCAACTCACATATCCACCTAAACCCAGCAGTCCACTTATTCTGAATAGATTATAGTCCCGTTGACGTCGTCGTTCTTCACCGTAAGGATAGTCATTGCCACGCCGGTCTTTGCTTAATGTAGTCCTCGGGTGAGAGTAGGTGATGCCGCGACTCGAACCACGACAGAACTATGACAGACCACCGGGTTCAAGCAGGTTCAAGCGGTGATTATACAGCACGGCGCGCGTAACGACGGCCCCTAAGTATGTAGTGGAAGCTCGAAAGGCGAGTCAATGGAAGACATCCTCAGAAATTCTTGTGTTTGGCTCCGTTGAATTCACACTCTTCCGGTGACCTTGACGGTCGTCCCCTTACACCAGGTTTTGTGGACTCGCGTTCTTGCACGATGGCTACTGCGAAGAAGACAGCGGGGGCTGATCCTGCGTTGAGTAACGTCAGAGACTACAAGTATACCCAAGAGATCTCACAAATGGTATGTCACTACTGTATGTGCATTTATTTTGCTCACGCATGATATATCAGATGTTTGTGTTCGGAGAGGTCCAGGATCCCAACCCTGAAACGGTGAATCTCGTGGAAGATATTGTGCGGAGTCAGATTATAGAGCTTGTAAGATTACCTCGTGTCTTGACACCCATAATTCTCCCTGAACAAGAAGTACCCCAGATTGTGCAAGCGCGTGCACTTGCGAATCGTCGTGGGGCGCGTTATCTCTCCGCAGAAGACCTTATATTCCTGATCCGACACGACCGAGGCAAAGTCAACCGACTACGAACATATCTTTCGTGGAAAGACGTCCGGAAGCACGCAAAGGATTCTGGTGGGGACGGTGGCGGAGGTGTGGAAGTCGAAACCCTCGAGGATGGTGCTGACGGTTCGTGAACATGCAACTTTGAATTTCACTGCGTTGTAACCCTAGTCTCCACCCAGACAAATTAACTGCTAAAGCTCAAAAGATTACAATTAAGCTTCCTTGGGAGATAACGACTATCTACTCTGAGGTTCTGAAGCAGAGCGGCCATCAGTCCGACGACGAAGAAGATGAAGATGATATTGAAGCGCATGAGGCTTCTATTCAACGACTCAAGGTAAACCGAACCACTTGTTGCTAATGTGCGTTATGTTTGAACCACATGTGCAACTCCAGGAAGCAGATGACGCAACAAGACAGATGACAAGAGAAGAGTACCAGCACTACTCCGACTGTCGACAGGCTTCATTCACATACCGTAAAGGTGAGTTTCTTCTCAGTCGCCGAAGTCGCATCCCCTCATCCGAATGTGATTCCAGCCAAACGTTTTCGAGAATTCCTTAACCTCCCACCTCAACTAGATCTGAAAGCGAATGACGACACAGTCGACATCGTCGGGTTCTTGGCGTTCGAGATGGTCCGTTCCCTCACTCTCGCTGGGCTGAGTGTCAAGAAGTCCCTCGAAGAATCGTTTTTCAGAGATGACTACGCCTCGCCCGTCCTCGGAAAGAGGAAAACTCTGGGTCTCGGTGGCCCAGTGGAAAAACGGAGACGAGAAGATTCTCCAGACAACGATACCGAATACGCCCTCCCTGTAAACACTCTATTCTTGCCCCCTCCAGAGGCTAGGACCGCCTTGCGGCCGGAGCATATTCAGGACGCTTTCTCAAGGATGCAAGGTGACTGGGCTCACCTCCGCTCGGCCGGCATGCATAACTGGAGGGGTGGCCTCGTACGGACTCGGATCAGTCTTATCTAAATTGAAAACCTCACACACGCTGTCAATTCTGTAGGCTATGTACACTGTACTTATGTACATTTGTATTGTATTTTCAAACCTGTTTGTATCATGGTTCCCTAGCACTTGTACACTACCAATACATTGTTGATTTTTCCGAGAGTTAAAACAATAAAGATGCGGCCACGTCTACATTCCCTCCCGCAGCGTCCAAAGATTGGATGGCGATGTCTCTGGAAGCACCAAGATCCATCAATATACGGATATGTTCCTCGGGATGACCACTCTGGGTGGGCCGGGGAGCTGCCGCAGGCGGTCGCACAGGAGGCTGTCCGGCGGGTTGTGCCCCAAGTGTATTTCCACCTCCTGAGAAGGGCGTTGGGGGATCTGGGCTTTTTGACGAGGATGCGCCGGGAGTTGAGGATTCCACTGGCGGGTCCCCAGTAGCCTCTCGGCGTGCTTTGTCAGGAAGCTCGTGTTCGGCCAAGAACTGAACCTCACGACCTTGAATGCGCAGCACATTTTTTGCCAGATCGATGCATGCCTGGTGCGCCTTGAGCATGTCTAGGCCTAGCAGAAGGTCGACGTCTCGGCCCTATCCAATAGTAATACAAATTCAATACAACAGTTGCTCCAACAGAAGTCGTCTGTGCTTACCTCGATGACCGTGATCGAGCACGGCAGGTAAAGATCCGCCAACTTGAGTTGAGCGCTATGAACTCTGCCGAGGATTTTTGCAGTGCCAACTCCGCGTGCAACACCACCCCACCGCTGGTCTAGGAGGCGCATGATCCCACACGCCTCTGCACACTCAGGTGTCACTACAGTATCGAAAGTTAAAGCAATCGTAAACTACAGCAATATGAGAGACCTTACTTATGGTTTGCTGAGCGCCGCTATCGACGAAAGCCTTCACAGGGTTTGAGTTAACTTCCACGGGAATACTGATGAGAATGTCAGAGAGACAAGCAGTGTCACACCTCAAGACGACACAACGCACTAAAGCATCGTAACTCTTCCAAAGCTCTCCGGTGAGTATTCCACCGCATGCTCCATGTTTTCAAGGACGGCCTGCTGCCGAATAGCCTCCTCGATCTTCCGCTGTGCTTCCAGATCGAACGGGTTGGCATTGAGGTGCTCGATCTCCCGCTGGCGGGCTAACTCAGCCTCGTACTGCCGCTCTCGGGTTTGGCGAAGGAGCTCCGCGAAGCGCTGCGGATCCGATTGTGCAGCTGTCGCGAGTTCAGGTTGGGTCTGCGAAGAATAGGGAGGCTTAGAGGGCTGAGATCGTATACGATGGACGAGTAAGACGTACCTCTTGGAGCTCGCGCATGAGAGACGGATTCCCGAGGAGTTGAAGTCGCATCATTTCCGAATCCTGTTGTACAGGCCTAACGTTGAAGAGTGAAAAAGTGAAAAAGATAGAAATCGTGAACTGTAATGCTCACCTTCCGGTGGGATTGAACACCTTCCTCCGCAGCAATAACATCGCGTTATCTCCCTCGACGCCCAGCTCCCGCATAGTTGACTTGGGAGCATTGAGTTCCCTGTTATTGAATGAAAGGCTTTGTTCTGCGATCGGGATCCCAGACTGAACAGGGAGTAAGTGGAGATGATCCTGGGGTGGGGCGATCACGCTCACCTCTGCCTCGAGCAATGCCATTACATTCTCAAGCTCCATACTCGGATCGATATCGACCACGAAAGATTGACCCAAGTCAGTCACGAATGTTAACTCCATGGTGGGCTGTTTCTGCGTTCCACAATCGCAAACCTAAGGATAAGCCGGAGATCTGAGTTGGATCTGAGTTGAGTGGATGAAAGGCGCTTGGGAGTCTATCACAAAGCAGTTCACAGGCTGACCGGCTGATCACCGCGTCAAGCTTATGCGAAACCTTGGGGCTTCGAAAAAAAAGAGGAATGTAGTCTCTTATTAAAAGGTGGTGGTTAGAAAGTACTTGGAAAGTACTGGAATGATTTGATTACAGATCAGACGCGTATATGGGGTACGCGTGTACATGGACGCGTCAGCGTCACGTCTACATAATTCTACACGCGTCAAGGCGCAGCGGGCAAAGATATGGCTCATCAAAGCGTACGGCCCGACATGCGACTGCGGGCGAATTGGGAACTGGAGGGGAAATGGGGTGGGTGTGCAATAAATACAAAACATTTGATCGACTCACAGACGTGAGCCACCGCCACGGATATTCGACATCAGGGCACTTTCCAATGCCGATGCAGATAGGCTTGCATCTGAAAGGTCAATATACATCAGAGGCCGTCAGAGCAGAGAGACAACAGCGATATTACCACTGAGGTCACTGAAGCTTGAAGCCTCGGATCCATGGCTGCTGCCGTGTTCACTCAGGGTTCGGTCTACCAGGGGTCTGTATCGCTGTCCCAAGGCGTTGCGTGGAGAGAGTGTAGGAGGGCTCGACGATTTTCCTGCCGACAAACGTCTAGGAATTGGTGAATGAGGCTGTGATTCAGGAGGCGGGGATGGAATATCGGGAATGGAGCCCTGCGGGGAGCTAGCACTGGAGACACTGTGACTAGCGCTGCGGCTAGAAAGTGTGTCCAGTCTGTAACTGCCTACCATTGATCGCTGAGACAGGGGTTCTGCCCTACCACGGTCGATACCTTTACCCTTGCCCTTGGGACGCGCAGAGCTCACAAGCCCCAGAGCATCGTTAGTCATCATTGCCTGGAGCTGTTGTAGTTTTCGATCCAGGGCTTCCTGCTCTTCAGCGTCTCTATCTGCATCCTCTTCCTTCCGAGCCGCTTCATCTTCCGAATCTGACCCCTCTGACGAGGAGGGTGTCGTAGGGCGTAATGGGGCAATGGTTTTCTTCTGGGCTTGAACAGTCAGGGTAGACGATGATGTGGCTTTCTTGGGTCTCGGAGAATTGCTACCCAACGAGGTCAGGCGAGCGCGAACACTGACAGGAGTCGTGAGTCGACCAGATGCAGTGAATCGAGAGCTGGTGTTCAGTCGAGTTGGTGTGCGACCTGCGGTAGGCGACTTCTCGGTGAGAAGCCCTGCTTCAAATGGCTTCGTAGGCGGATGGCTGCCTGAGGGACTTAGGGCGCCCTGAATGTCTTTCAACCCACGAATTTCTTCCTGAAATCTGGCGTTAACTCGATAGAGCAGGTATGGCAGAGGAACCTCGAGGTGAGTCGCGAGTCGCTTCCCTGTGTTCTCCGATGAAAATACGACACCAATCATACGGATGCCACTTACAATCAGCACCTCCGCGATCACTCGAACGGGAGCGCTCGATATATTTCCAAAGAATATCTGCCTTCTCAGAGTTCCATTCTATCTAAAGTCGACGTTTAGGATATTTCACCGTCAATAGGTTATGACTTGACGCACAGGCGGGGGATCAACCAGAGGGTCCTCGGGACGGTCCCAGGGCAAGCGAACGATAACTCGGACAGAGGGAGGCGCGGGCATGATATAATTAAGAAATCCTCGAATATGATAAGGTCATAAAGGATGAAAGTATCAGCACAGAACCATCCAGTTCGACGTTGTGGTCGTTGACTCTTCGGAGTGATTCCGACTCGAGTCACCCCTGACCAGCTTGATATGTCCGGCCCGAGTCCCGGTCACCATGTCTTCCACTTCCTCCTCCTCCTCCTCCAGCGTTGCAGGAAACAATGCTGAAGAACTAGCCACCCTCATTCAAAGACTCTCACAGGATCCTGAGAGTGAAGCAGTTGCTTCTGAAATTGAAGGTAAATGTTCACTGCAGCCGAGAACTCCTCAGGCTCATTTTAATCAGTACTACAGTCAATCTACGGCGATGGCGCTGTGAGGCTCTGGCATCCATCAAAACCACCACTGGAGAGGAGATTGGGTAGTGACCCGCCTGACAAGGCTATACGCTACGAGGTAGAGTTGAGGTGAGTTGTCAATCTCAACATCCGAGCTGCATGGCAGTAAAATTCAGCCTTTTATCACCACATGAGGATATCGCAGTGCGGATCCTGGTATCGCTTCCTCCAACGTACCCTGTTTCGTCACCGCCCCAGCTCCAGCTGCTATCACGTTACATCGGTGCGTTTGGTGCGGACTCTGGGCTCTTTGGATCCATCCTACGGACTTTTATATCTGTGAACGGAGTCGAGTGGGCCGCTGATAGTGTCAGCGTATTTGACGGGTTGCAAGGCGTCATAGAGCGGTGTACGGCGTGGTACGAAATTCGGCTCAGCCTGGAAAAGGCTGGAGAACTACTGAGAGAAGACGCGAGGGAACATACGGGTGGACCGGCGGGAGCCACAGATACACCACCATCGGGGGCCGATCGCCGTCTATCACCAGGGGATGCGCTGTCCATTGCAGCTTCTCTGAAATCCCTGCCTGACGGCCTTGAACTTTTTACGGCGGAACCCATCACAGATCGGAAGAGCGTTTTTATAGGACGTGCCTGCCAAATATCCCAACCTTCAGAGGTAAAATCGTTGCGTTGTTAATTGTATGAAACCCCACAAATAATATGGCTAGGTTCCTCTGATTTTGAATCATCTTATGACGGATAGGCGAATATCTCGTGCCGCACATCCCATCATTAATGCATGGCGATGTCAGGTCGGGTCGGTGCTTCACCAAGGTATGATCTCTTTCGCAGTTCATATCACCGGTAGCTAAGATATTTTGGAAGATAATGACGATGATGGGGAGACAGCTGCCGGTGGCCGTCTTGCCCACCTCTTACAGATTCTGGTGCGTTGCAAAACAAAAATGTTGTCTCGTTTCATACGATATTGATGTTGTACCTGTTATACAGGAAGTAAACAATGTCCTGGTCGTTGTTACTCGATATTTTGGCGGAATTCATTTGGGTCCAGATCGGTTCAAACATATCAACCAGGCAGCGCGCAATGCCCTTGAAGTGGGCGGCTTCTTGGAGGTGGCTGAGCTGACAAAAAAGCCTGGGCGAGGTAAGAGGCACTGATTTATCTACTACCCTGTGCAAGTTCCGAGTAAATCTTACTTGCAAGATAAAATCCTATGGCCAAACTTTCGAGACCTAAGTCGTGTCGCGTACTATGTTGAGGTTAGCTCGATCCTTACGCTCATAAAAGTTTTTCGTACCCGGACCGTACCGTACCGCTTGGTCCGCTTCACCTATCACGTGGTTTGATCAATTGCACCCGTCGGGATAAAATTATCTCAAAACCTTATGTGCGCGGCCGGCTGAAGCCATTTCTGAACCGGATGCGTCTGCCAACTCTCTTTCGATTATCATCTACTCTTTCAATTCAGAGAGAGCCCCATTTTTCCCGGCACGCAGTAAAACTACTTCGAATGGCGAGCACGCAGGCTTCAGAGGTATGCATCTCCACTGCTGAGCTTGAGCTACTACCAAGTCCTCCTTCATACTTGCTATAGTTTGGATTGAAAGACCCGTCTTTGGTCAAATTCCAAGGCTTTATCGATGGCAAATGGCTCGACGCGAAAAATGGCGAGAAGATCACAGTTACTAGTGGGTTGGGCTGCTATATTCGAAGATAACCATTGACAACGAGGGTTGTCAGATCCTGCAACTCTGGACAAGCTGGGAACGGTGCCGGATATGGGTTTAGCCGAGACGAAGGAAGCCATCGATGCTGCTGCGAAAGCATTCCCAGCATGGAGCAGGACTACGGCCAAGGTGTGTTAGGATGTGCTCTACATTGCATCACATTACATGGAGGCCTGAACTTTTCAATCTCCAGCACCGACACGATATTCTGATGAAATTTTACGCGCTGATGAAGGAGCATAACGATGATTTGTCGCGGCTCATCGTCAGTCCGGTAACCTTCCTCTGACATCATCGCTGGCTCACATCATCATGTGGTGCAGACGCTTGAGAACGGAAAGCCATTGGCGGAAGCCAAGGTATTCGCGACTACCCATGCCGAAGATCTTTTCTCATCCTAGTATGCCTTTCTAGGGAGAAAATGCCTACAGCGCCTCGTTCATGGAGGTAAGTGTTAGCATCTACAGGCACCAAAGGGCACTACTCTGACCCGCTTCTGTGACTTTGCAGTGGTTCGGCAAGCCTTCTCATCCCTGTTTGACACTTTCTGGAAGCTTATGTTTCCGCAGCTGAGGAAGCTGTACGAACCTACGGAGGTCAGCATCTCCCGCTCCCAGAGCCCAACCGAAACTTCATAATTCTTCAATAGAACACATCCCCTGCGCACTCCCGAATTCCCGGAATCTTGTCATAAAACAACCTATCGGTCAGTAAACACTATTATTTGGTGTTCATCTCGATCTGACTCGTCCACAGGTGTCGTGTAGGTTACACAACAAATTATTCACGTTTTTACATGCTAAGCAGTACTTAGTTCTATCCTCACGCCATGGAACTTCCCCTCTGCAATGATCACTCGAAAATTAGGTGCAGCGCTCGCTGCTGGATGCACTACTGTCATCAAACCGCCGCCCGAAACCCCATTTTCTGCTTTAGCTCTCGCCGAGGTGAGTGACAGCCACCCAATCCAATCAAGCTATCCAATGACCCATCCACACCTAGCTTGCTACACGAGCTGGAGTTCCGGATGGCGTCATCAACATTGTTACAACTTTGAAGAATGTCACTGAAGTTGGGAAAGAAATGTGCGAGAATAAGATCGTCAAGAAAGTGACCTTCACTGGGTCTACACCTGTGGCTAAATTGCTCGCTGGTATGGCGGCTTCTACCTTGAAAAAGTCAGTCAATATCGGGCTAGGGGGACCTGTTCTTCATGTCCTAACATACCATCTCGTTTCAGAGTTTCCATCGAAGCAGGAGGAAATGCACCATTCATTGTGTTCGACGACGCCAACATTGACGAAGCTGTAGCCGGTAGGTTCTCTCAGGAAAGCCTGTTTCTTGTTCTAAAACCCCATTATAGGTGCCATCATTTGCAAATTCCGTGGTACCGGCCAAACGTGCGTCTGTGCCAACCGAATCTACGTGCAGTCTTCCATCTACGCAGATTTTGCCTCTCGTCTTGCGGAAAAAGTGACCGCATTCAAAATTGGCAACGGCCTCGAAGACGGCGTGTAAGCCATTTTGTTTCCATCCCGCCTCACCCCGTTCCTAACACAAAGTATAAATCCCTCTTAGCACCCACGGACCCCTCATCCACTCCCGCGCAGTCGAAAAGGTCACTCGCCACGTCGACGATGCCGTTTCCAAGGGCGCACAAATCCTCGTCGGCGGCAAAGCCATCCCCAACTCCTCCTTCTTCACGCCCACGGTCCTCTCCGACGTCCCCGCGGACGCGCTGATCCACCAAGAGGAGACCTTCGGCCCGCTCGCGGCTCTGTGCAAGTTTGAGACGGAGGACGAAGTCGTGAAGCTGGCGAACAACACGGACGTCGGTCTCGCTGGGTATTTCTTCTCGCGGGACATTGGGCGCGTGTGGCGCGTCGCGGAGAGGTTGGAGGTGGGGATGGTCGGCGTCAATACGGGCGCGATCAGCCAGGCTGCTATTCCGTTTGGTGGTGTTAAGGAGAGCGGTTTTGGGCGCGAGGGTGGACATGGGATTGACGAGTATATGAACACAAAGTTGATCGTGTTGGGGGGGTTGGGCCTGAACGAGACGGCCTGAATGTAAAAATGCAAAGTCGGTTAGGAGGAAAGGTTGTTGACAAACTCAAATGTACTACTATGTAGCCCTTACCTATGTAACGATAACGACAAGGTGTAGTCATAAATCAATACATTTTCCTGTGATATATACGTGTGGTAATTTAGAGCCTGGCCAGAAGGACAGGTTTCTCCTCCTGAACGTCATTGACAAGAGTGCCAATGCCGTTGCCCAACCAGACACTCATCTTGTCCCCATCTTTGATGTACAGAGGTGGCTTCTTCACGAACCCGACGCCCTTGGGAGTTCCGGTCAGGATTATAGAGCCTGGTTCAAGAGTCGTCCCTTGCGAAAGGAAGGCGACCGTTTGGCGGACGTTGAAAATCTGTTCTCTATAGATATAGATTGGTAGTTAGTACGGCCTTTCGAATACTGTCAATTGACCGGAACCACGTACGCGGTGGTACCATTCTGGAGGACATTCCCGTTGACTGTACATTTGAGTTGAATTTTCTGGGGGTCGGGAATAGCGGCCGATGACACTAGGCAAGGTCCGAACGGATTGGTGTTGTCTAGTATCAATTTATCGTTACTTGAGTACATATCGTCGGGTTCAAAGGTTGAATGAACGCACCAAATCCTTTCGAGAAGCCCCATTGGGAAACAGCCATCTGGTGCTTTCGGAAAGAGACCTAGGTTGGTGCGGGTTAATGATATGAACAGTAGAGAGGGTTGAGGGCGTACATCGTTAGCGCCAGTGTAGCCAATCACATAGTCCAGTGCATCTGCCTCAGACACATCCTTGGCTGCTTTTCCAATAACAATGACCAGCTCGACCTCGTAGTCTGGGAGGTGTTCTTTGGGTGGTTGTGCTACGCTTGGAATAACAACAGGAGCCAGAGGCCCAATCAAGGATGTCACTGGCTTATAGAAGAGGATCGGGAAGCTGATTTAGAAAATTAACAGAGAGCTAGGTGTACGAGCTGATAAGACCTACGCCGGTTTAGCTAGGTTCGCTTCAGCCTGGCTGAAGGTCAGCTAACATTACGGTGGTAAGAGTCACACGTACCGCGTGGTCCGAATAGTTCAGTCCGAGACAGCGTACAACCTTCACCTCTTCCCTTGATAAAGGCGTCAGGAGACTCTTGACCGTCAAGATTTTGTTTGTGAGTTGCGCTCCCGGGTCGAGTGCAGACCCAACTATCTCATAAGCCTGGATCAGTTTTCCCTGGTGGGCAGCCAGACCAACTGTGTAGCGAGGATGTAGTCTTTGGTACCAAGGACAGTATTATGTACGTACCATCAAGGCCAGCATCTACCGGTTGGCCGATGTGCACACGCGACGTCTCCTTCGCAACAAAACGAACGAGCCTAGTCCATTGCTAAAAACGATGATGTTTAGGATCAATACTCTTCCCCAGAGTTTCTAGGTTTCCTACAGTGCGAATGGGAGCCATCTTATTTCTACAAGCGAGGGTGAAGCTGAGGGAGCCTCAGAACGGGAAGCGTCAACGAAGGAATTATAAGGTCCATTGGCCGATCAGGAGTTCCGTGACCCCGAGCCTGTCCGAGCAGCGGCTAACTCGCTCACGTGGCGCGAGACGCGTTCCAAAAATAGACAACAAGTAAATACATACACACAATTGGCGGTTTTTGCTGCAACATCAACCATCGAGGATATCGACACAACTCATTTCTCGTCTCCACGATGGACGAGAGGTTGTGGGATATGCGGGAGAGCCTTCAGGACGCTTTGGATGATGTGCGTATTGGTTCTTCATTTTTCTAATTCAATTCTAATGAAATCATTCATCTTCAGTTGTCATCCACTCGCTCGTCCTCAGAGGCGAAGTCTCGCGCCCTCCATCGAATAGAACGACAACTTGCGCATGCGTGCGTACCAAAAGACTCTTCAGAGGTCCTACGCAATTTTAATGCTCTTCAGTACACGTTTGAGTGCAATGGTGAGTCATTCTTCAGTATTCAGGCTCGCTCATCATGATGGCCGATTAGTACCGCTGAGGCTCCTTGCATGGATTAGTACTTCGACTTGTACGCTGGAAGCTCTGACAAACAAGGGATCAATGGACGGTTCGTACGCTCTGAATTACATATGCCCTTGAATGCTGATCTCATGTGCACAGACGAAAGAGAATCGCAAGCCTCCCAACTATCCTCCCAACTATCGCTCTCGCTATGCTTGATACAAGGCATCGCATTGAATCATTCTGCCAGCAAAACTTATCTGGGTCGAAAGTATGCTTTAGAGGCGAGTGCCTCGTGTATCGATAACATAACAACCGCTTAAACGGGTGTTGAATTTCAGGTCCTCATCGACCTTCTCTTAGCTTCTCGTCATCTCCCTGCAACCTCTTCGTCCTCGGCAGGCTCCGCAAGCACAGGCTCATCTCGGACCACCGTATCAGGACCCCTACCACTGTCCTCCATAGTTCTTGACACGTTGCTTTGTATCCTTGTGGATTGTCCTGTCGCCCTTCGCGCATTTGAGGATTCGAATGGTATCCAGGCAGTCGTCAAGATCCTTAAAAGGGCAGGTACGCCGCGAGAAGTCAGGTCAGTCTTTCAAAACCTCGCAGCGGCCCATATCCTTAATGTTTGTTGGCAGGATGAAATGCTTGGAGTTCTTGTACTTTTACCTGCTCGATGAAACTCCCACGTCGGCGGACGGACCACCCACGACATCACGAACACCCCCACCTACGGCACCAGCGACACCCATTCGGCCCTCAAAGCCTTTCATTTCCAGCAGACCCCTGCGACCATCATCGCGGGTTGGGTCCTCGGAATTCTCGTTCTCGTCAGCCACAACGTCTTCCTCCACATCATCAGTGACGCCAAGGTCAACATCAGGAAGCTCGACAAACTCGTTCTCCTCGACATCATCGAACGCTTCTGGGTCAACGGCACCTTCCTCGCTATCTTCGTCGCCCGATAAATCATCTTCGATGCGTCCGCCGAAGACACCTCCTAGCTCACCCCCGCTGGCTCATAAGCAATTGCAGCCTCGCTCGTTAATGATGTTGCGCAAGGAAGTTGACTACGAGCCTCAAAGTCCAAAGAAAGCCCAGGTATCACGGCTTGGAGTTGGTGGTTCTTCGAGACGTACTCCGGGCAAGAGCATATCGAGGTCAAGGCTGGCGTCAGGCTCGGAAGACGACTGTCAGCGATATAGTCAGGTGCTAGCGACCCCACCAGGTCTTGAACAAGACGAACTGGCAGGCCAAAATGAACCGTCCAAGTTGCAGAGTCGTTCAGAGAAAATAAGGTCCACTGAGGAGAAACGGGAGCTTCTGGGCACCATGCTAGGAAATGTTGATGCCTTGGTGGAAGGAGTCAGAAAAGCGGGGATCTGGGGTTTGGGTTAAGCTAGCTTTCCAATCGTTTGTATCATGCTGTGTTTTTTGCTTTGTGTATTTTTCAGTTAGTTGTCCAATGTACATAAAGTAACATGGATATCAAACAGATTGAAAGACAAAGTACCAAGTATTAACTTCACGCTATGGCATTCCAATCTTTCCAATATTATCCACAGGCGGTGCGCCCCATACTAGCGTCTTCCTCTGGGGGTCGAGCAACCGAGGGAACCTCCCTTCCAAATGCCGCAGTAGCCCTCTGCTGGGCGACTCGGGGGGTGTCCTGGACGACGAATCCGCAGGTCTCGTTGACGCTGTCCCGATCAGCTGTGCGGTCTCGGCACTAGGAACAGCAGACGCAATGGCAGCCTCCATAGCCTTCTTCTCATCCTTCACGCTCAGCACCTCGTTGACCGTCCCGGTCCGCGCCATTGCCCGCGCCTCCTCGTCCACATCATCAAACACGTCCTGCTTGACCGCGTTGATAGAGTACGCCCAGATGCCGACGGCGAAGGCGCCTAGTACGAGGCCTGTCAGTGCGTTTCTGACACGGTATGGTTCGCGTGCGCGTTTGAGTCCTGGGGACATGGTCTGCAGAACGGCAATTAGCCATGTATCTCGTGGTTGGCAGGGGAGAGCACTTTACCCCGGCCTTGGGACGGTAGGACTCATTGACTGTCTTTTGGTCGATGTACTGCGAGGACATTTACGACGGAGTGGTCTTGCTGAGTGGTCTTCTTCAGAGAGGTCGAAAATGGAGAGGCACGTGATTACCCTCCTCCCGACTTCATCAAATCTTCAAGTTTGGGATGCATAGGCGAAAAGTACTCTACGTATATTATTTTCTCCGGATCCTTCTTTTTGCATTATATTTCTCGGCCTGTCGTGTTGGGGCTAGTTATAACGTTTACTAACTACATACGATGCGATAAACTTCTTACCTGGCTATTGAGCACATGCATATAAGATTGTTCATGATTCCTTGCGTAGTTGATTCAGGCCGCGTCTGATTTCGTGTTTACCATCCACGCCTCTCAAAATCAGCAAGTATGGCAAGCGTCGTCTGCTCCACAGAGTGATACTTCAAGCCCAAAATCTTCGCTGCCTTCGAGGCATCGAACCGGAACGAATGCTTCGCAGTCCGCCCTGCTCCAGGATACCCTTTGGGAAGCGGGGTATGCGACGGGATTGGGGACGGAGAAAGCGAGTTCGCAGCATCAACTATGGGAAGATTGGTCAGATCGATCTATGGAATTACATGAGCATAACTTACCCCAATCCTGCCAGACGGAGGGCCCTGAGGATGCCGTCAGACTATGAGGAAGGGAGTGGAGTTGAGACTTGCCTGCGGAGATGATGATGCGCTCGCCGCCCGCCGCCCCCTTCTCCAAGGCCGGGGCATGCGCTTCGGCAACGTCACGAACGTCGATCCAGGAAGCGCCTTGGGTCGCGAGGAACTCTTCGGGGTGGCCGTCGACAAGGACTGCGTTGTACCATTCGCGTGCAGAGGTGTTGAGATTTTCAACGTTCTTGACGTCGTGGATGACGGGCTAGAAGGATCAGATGTATTGAGGCAGCATGCATAGACGAAATAACTGTGTTAGCTTACCCCAAAGATCTACAAATCGAGCCTCAGTAATATTCGATCCTGATGAACAAATGTACTTACATATGGCGGATTGACATGAGAGATCCCACTTGACGTTGGACTTGTTCTTCTCATAGAACTCCCATGCGGCTAAGTTGTATTTCGGTTAGCAATACACAACTAGTCTTTCAGAAGCTCACCTTTCTCCGCGAGAGCTTTGGACGCGAAATACTTGGCGGGGCCCGAAGCCTCGTCGCGTTGTTCCTTGACCTCCTTGCTATGAAGCTCGTTCCAATCTTCTTCCGTAAAGACCTTGTCCTTTCCGAATTCGAGAATGGCGACGGTGGAAGAGGTCACCACAATCCGCTTGACGCCTTGTCTGAAAAGACAGCATGAGTAGGGCTGAAGTCGGACAAGGTGCTACAACACACCCGTGTTTAGCCACGCTCTTCAGGATGCTGACCGTCCCATTCACGGCAGGTACAATTAATTCTGAATGACATCATGTTTTGAATGAAGTGCACCGTCCTTGTATGCAAGCTCACGTACCATCAACTGCTGCGGCATCCATGAAGAAAGGGGACGCGGTGTGTGCAATTCCGTCCACCCCTTGGACGGCTTCGTCAAATGTCCCCTCCTGATTGAAGCCATACAAGTTTGATTTCGCACGGGACACGGGGATGGAACAACTTTACCTTGGTGATATCTTCCACAACGACGATCTCAAATTTGTCGCCATAGGACTTGAACGACTCTTGAAGAAACTTCCCTTATCGGCTGATCGCACAGATCCTCGGACTGCATACCCTTTCTCGAGCAACTTGCGAACAACCCAAGTCGCGACGAAGCCATTTGCACCAGTCACGAGCACTTTGTCTCCAGCAGAGAGGCCAGGCATAATATTCAATAGATTCCAGCAGAAAATAGGGTTGATTGAGAAAAACGAACGCCCCAATTTTAAGTGAGATAGAAGTTGTCTCGGATAGCCAACCGCTTGGAAGCACCCATGAGTCTCAAAATGTTTGAGCAATATGACCGCAATGATCATTACAATTCGGGACCGTGGCAGGTAATTTATCTTCTTGCAACTGCGTAAACTTACGCAGTTGCAAGATATCGAGATAATGTCACACACTCTTCAGCGGCCAGCCCAGTCAGTGCATGGAGCACATAACCACGATGACGAGGTCCCGCCAGACGCTCATGACGTGACAAGGTGGAATATCAATGAGGGGAAGAGAGTGAGAGGACGCCTAGTACGAGCGCCAACATAAATTTTAAAATGGTATTGTGGGCAGCAGCGACTGTAACAAGTAATGAGACCAAAGTTGTGAGGTCGACGACTTGGGCAAGAGCTTCACGACAGAGGCAAGCTGGGTCGAAAATAGCGGGGTAGCAACGCGTCCGATTCTGGAGAGTACGGAGGGGAAAGTGCGAATTCGTTGAAGCTGTCCGGGGAAAGATGAGTGCCGAAAACAAGACTCGGGTCCCGGGAGAGCGCAATAAAACGTGACTTCGCCGCAAGTCCACGGCTAGACCCGGACCAACGACAGGTTCATACAACGGGCCCAGGTGCGGGCATGCGCTCATGGATGATGGGAGTGACACTTCTTTTATCTATTCTATCTGGGATTTCAAGATTCTCTGCCGTCTGGACTAAGTGGACTGTCATCTCTAGGATCTCGTTGCTTTTGCCCAACCTCAGGAACTAGTACTCAACGACGCTTCAGTCTGCAAAGCGCTCGTTCACGCGATATGAAACCTTGGAAGCAACCGCCATCAGGCACCAGTTTCTCTGACGTCCGCTGCGTGATTGTAAGAGCTGTCAACGCAACACAGTATAAGTAGCAGCGCCGAGTTCCTTTTCAACATAACACCCTCACATATCTATCTACCCCCTCGTTTCCCAAGGCGACCTAATTTCAGGTATTTAGACTTCCCCTGTTTATTCATCCTTACTCACATTATACTCCGTTAGCCATGTTCCGTTCTCTTCTAATCCTGGCTGTCATCACCGTTTCCGCCGTTTCTGCCATGTACGTCACCCCAGAGTTCTGCTTCTTTTTTTCCGCTAACACTTACTCGTCTAGCGAACTCCGCGCCGTGTATGTTATTTTCAATCCATGTCGCCAGAGCATGCATTGAATTACGCCTTCCACAGTGCGGGTTTTCCCATACCCGATATCAGCAATGTTAAGCTAGCCGCCCGCGAACCCGCTGCGTGAGTTGCTTTTCTGTTGCTGTCTTGTATCCATCGTCTGACATGGAGTCAGTGAGGCCGCATCCTACATGTACGTTTAATCAACATGCCCTGATATCAACAATGGTTGACTGACTATGGCTTTAAAGTGCCGGCTTCCCCATCCCCAAGATTTAGGGACTTTCTGAAGAGCGTAAAGACAACTCTTCAAGTTCCTCCTTTGCGCTATACTTTCGTTCCATACCGATCCATACATGACTTCCACTCCTACGAGCAATTAGCTTGCTTGATAGTTGTACATAATAATTTTCTAACCATCGCTGTTTGTAAAGTAACCTACTTAGACAGCTCACGCCAACCAATCTTCATGATCAAGTGGTATTCTTCGACGAAGTTGCATGATGCCCTTGCTCTTCCGATTCGCAAGCCAGGTCACAGGTGGCCGACTTAAATGCTGCTGTACACAAGAGACAGGACAATCATAGATGTATTTGAACGGGTAGTACACAGCTATATAAACATGTTCCAGTCATGGTTTGACCAAACCGTCAAAGCCACATAGTAGCAGCCCCAGAGAGGGGTGGGTACGGCAGGTACAGGAATATGACTATGCACACACCACAGCATCAACCTCCGACACCCGATTCAACACCGAAGTGGATACGAGCATCGAGGGCGAGCTGAAGTGCTGCTTGTTCTTGTGAGCATCCCGAAAGACGCCTCGCTCCGTCAACCAGAAATATTGAACGCCATTCAGAAGAGTTAACGTCTGCGCATGGGCTAGCGCTTCAGAGGATGAACGGACACTTGAGGGACAACGTAAAATTTCTGAGGTTTATATACATAACCGGAGTTTGAATCCTTCGGCCTAACTCCGACATACAACCCATGCACGTGATGTCCGAGGGGCCCGGCGAGATGTCTCCGCTGAGACCAACACTGGAGCTCACTGGTCACTGTCAGAGTGTTTACCACCGAAACCCACTTCCTACTAAAGTAGCGGGCATCTCATCATCTTGTAATAACGGACGTCCCGCGTTATGTCGCGTTTGTCGCGTGCGAATTTGAAGGCGAGAGAGTCTGTATTCGCTGGAGGACCAGAACTTTATAGAGGCGACATCCAAGCCATATGCCCACCGAATCTGGAGGAATGTGTGATGGCGATGGAAGATTGTTGTGAAGAGGTATGAACTGCATTTGCGAATAATATCATGGATTCAGTTGACGATCACAAAGGCGTTTGAAGCGCAACAACTACTGAGGAATGGCACATACGATCTCCCGAGGATGACCAAAATCTTGAACAGCCAAAGGGTACGTTGGAGCTCGGTTCGTCACTGGAATTGCCTGATTACGAATACATAGGTGTTCCTGCTGATCGACGAGGGAACTGTGAAGAGATACAAGGCAGATCTCGTCGACGAAATAGAGCCATCAGTAAACGAGCTTATCGAACGCGCTGAGCAGGGGCTGAATGCCTTATACAAGAAAGAGAATGCTCTCCAGACCAAAGTGAGTCGGTCATCCTACGATATGTGCGGTAGCTAAAACCTATCTAGGTGGACTCTGCACGGGCGAAACCTCGTTCGACTGGAGCAATATTAGGGCCGCAAAAACTGGAAGCACGGCGCCTGCTGATGCTGACTAAACAACGTGAACGGCTTGAGAACGAGCTGCAGGCCTTGGAGGCTGAAGTGGAGGCTATGGCAAGCGACTCCTCCATGTACTGTCGAATAATGTGCTGACCTGCGGACAGGAGCTTAAGATGCTAAATAAATGATCTCAACCCTATGCCCATCATATATTTGCAACAAACTCGCCATGCTGTCAAGACCATCGTTTTCCGTCGGTAGTCCTCTCGTGGTGCAAACGTTGCGCGCCATTAGACCGTTTGGCATTGCATTTACTCCTTGGTCGCCCTAGATTGTGCCACATCGATACACCATCGAGGCATCCAAGCGCTCTGAGCACTGGGACCGGGGCGCTTTGGATAACTTGTCGAACCAATAGGCCGCCTGTTTGGTGCGCATGGACATGATTTTGATCACTGGTGGCGCACAATCGAGCGTAGGGCGGCAGATAGCTTACGAAGCGGAATACCGGCGTTGACGATAAGTATTCTTTAGATGAAACGGCCCGGCGGAATGAATCTATGTCCAACCGTCTCATTACGATGTCGGAATCGCTGGTCATCTATCACAAGGTTGAGCGTACAGCAAGTAAACTGCAAGGGGGTGCTCTTGAACCTCTTCTGAACCCCGACACACTGGCAGATACTCCTACTGCTATGGGCAGTGTCCGTGGCTGGTGAGAAATACGTATCCGCCACCTTAGCATCGCATCCTACAGACCCTCTCCTAATTGGCATCGTAGGATGGTAGTTTTATTGTATATGGCTTGAATCTACAGAATGCCGGGCAAAATTGCCAAGAATTTATCAGTGAATTGGATCGTGGTAAGCGAAGGTAAACGAGCTAAGCGAGAGGTGTACGACCAGTGTACGTTGAGTGTACGACAGGCGTACACCTCGCTTAAAATACTTGAACACTGATTTGAATTGCACATGGGCCTAAATTACGAGCTGTGGTGGTCGACTACTAAGTAGATGTGGTAGTGGTGTATCTTGCACAGCTGAAGTGATCACTCTTCACTTGCACGAGTCACCAAATGGTACGAATCTCAGATAAAGAATTGTTCTGTTCTTGTGGTGGCCACAGTCGATGTGAACGATGTGGCGGTGTTCGCGTGACTTTCATCATCGCCTTGCCAGACGGACCTTGGAATTTGCGAGTATGAGCCTTCGGAGAAGGCTCCTTTTGTTCCACATTTTACACCGCCTTATCCTTGCGAGACAACGCTTATAATTGCAGAGCGACTAAATCCCTGTTGTAACTCCCATCTTCGTACACCCATGGGCAATTCATCTTCATCGCATGGCAAAAATCGAGAGAGGTCGAGGTATGATCCTCCCCACCTCTCTATCTCGCAACCCAACAATCTATCACGGAGTAGATCAGCTCACGTTCAAGCAACCAGTGGCACACATTCGAGTAATTTGCTAGCACCTCCCCAAGCTTCCTCGGGACACCGGCGGACTCGTTCAGCCAGTTCTAGACCCACAGAAGCACTGCCTCCTCCCCCACCATATAAAGCTCGCGATGATAGCACACTCTCCTTTTCCGTGCCTCAACAACAGCCAAGTATGAGCTCTGGGACTACCTTCAATGCACCCCTTTCAGAAAGAGCAATCTGTCAGTGAATTGAGAGTCGCGATCTACATGAATTCCTCATTAACATTCTGATCAGATCTTCGAACGCCCATGCGGAAAGAAACTGAAGAAGATGCTCTGGAAACTTTGAGGAAATATGACACGGTACTGATCGTTGATGATTCGAGTTCAATGAGAGGTTCACGTTGGCTAGAAGTACGTGCAAAGTACATTGATGCTACCCGTTGTCTTAACTCAGTTTCTAGGCGGGAGCAGTACTCTCAGGACTGGCAGACAGGGCGGGAAAGTATGATGCTGACGGGATCGATATATATTTCTTGAACTCACCGGCAGCTGGAGAAAATATGAAGGTACAATTGCCACGCTTTTTCTCTTTCTCTTGACTAAAGTGTTGTCCTCGGTCCGAATAGAATCAACGAGCAGTTAGAGATCTGTTCAACAGGGTCCAACCCAGAGGCCCCACCCCTATTGCGGCCAAACTTGAAGAACTCCTACAGGATTACATGTTCCAGATCGAGTCCGCCAACAAGACTGGAGACCCGAGAAGACTGAGGCAAATTAAGCCTATCAACTATATTATTCTGACTGACGGTGCCCCGAGTGCGTTTATTGTCCTTCCATCTCATATTTCAAGTTTTGACGAAATACCTTTTCAAGCTGATGACCCAGAGTCTGTAATCGTCCAGACCGCAAGGCGTCTAGACGCAGGGAACTTCCCCATTTCCCAGGTTAGCAATTACACATGGACTTTCAGCGGCTAGACTAACATCTGTGCTACAAGGTCGGAATACAATTCGTGCAAATAGGAAACTCGAAATCTGCCACAACTTATCTTAACGAACTAGACGACGAGTTAGCTGATAAGTACAAGATACGAGTGAGCTTCAACAACGAACTTCCAAGAATATTGGAAGCTAATCTATGCCTGAATGCAGGACATAGTCGACACCACCCCATCTAACGATATTGGGGGTGAATTGAATCCAGAGATTCTCATCAAGATCTTACTAGGAGGTATAAATCGAAGAATCGATAGGAACGGTGCAAGGATCCTTTCAGAGTAAAACTCGGCATCCCCTCCCAATTTCGTCAGGGACAGTGTATAACATTGAAAGAAGTCTCGACGTGTAATACTAGTATACCCCCAACCATGATATCTCTTGACTTAGGTTATATTATTGTTCACTCCTCCCCATTTATACTACATACCTACAATATAGAAGGTTAATTCACAGCGTAATTCACAGCGATTCCTCCTGGCTGGGCTTCGGTAGGGATGGAGTCTACCAATATTACAATACATCGACTTCTACCATGGCTCATTCCCAGTCGCTGTTAGAGGACCAGAAATTCTCGCGAACTATTTACACTCAAATAAGGAAGGCCGCGTATACCAAGAACAGACAGCATGAGTGAGAATGATAACAGAATTCAGTTGTCCCAATCCTCAAGCGCGAAAGCCAAGACCTCGTAGGCCGGAGCAGCCTCCCCAGTTCCGCCAGCCAAGCTTTCCACCCCGCGCCTCAAGAACCGCACCAGTCCATCCAGCTCAGACGACATCTTGTCCATCCGGGTCTGGAACCCTTCCTCGGCAAAGGACGCTCACGGTCACCGGTTTAAGTTAGAGGTACAACTCGAGAATTACAAGCATCATCCATATCGCAGATACCCGTGCAACGTAAACTGAATAAACTGGCGTCGTCGCTGGCAACAGGGTCTATCGTGATCGTACATTCACCTAATAGGTCGGCTGCCAGCCGCCGCAACCATTTGTAGCCACTCCTCTGCTTCTTCATCACCACTAGATTGAACGTACTGCGTAATTGTCCTCGAACTAGGGCGGAGCCAATAAAGTTCATCCATTAACCGCGCGTGAACAGCTTTGAACACAGCTTTGTCGATTGAACTCCTCCCATCTGCTTCAATAGCGGGGCATGCAGTACCTGGAAGCGTCCAATTTATATCTGGCTTGTCATGAGATCCGCTTGTCATCCACCGCGTTCTAAAAATGTTGTTATGAGACTCGATCCACAGAATGCAACAGAAGCAGCTGCGTTTGCTGACCCCAATCGGGCGGACGGAGAGGTCGTCAAGAGACAGTGGGCCAAGATGAGAAATGATGCGGATTTCAGCATGAACACGGGCGTGCACAGTTTGTTGCCTTGCCCGGTTACTGAGTAGGGGAAAGCGCCTGTCGAGCTCACCCACAGCCTCCGGTGACAATGATGAGTGGTAGCCAAGTTCACGCGCCACGGCGTCGAAGGCGTTACCAGAAAGCTCAAAATCTCCCTCTCCTGTACCGGGAAAGGTGTCCGTGACCCAGCGATGGGAAATCGGGCACAGTCGCTTCGCTTTCTGAATGGGAAGCGTGACGTCGCAGACATACTAGGGGAATTCAAAGCTGGTGAAGATGCGTCTTCAAAGACGCTGCTTCGGATGTCGCTCGTCCTTTTTGAAGTGCTTCAACTTTGATCGATTTGAGTTCCCCGTCTTCACTTTTTTTTTTGCAGCTGCTACACATCCTGCGGGGTTTGAAATACAATACCGATCATGACTATATTTGGTGACTT